>JAVIWB010002126.1:0-283635 GCA_031893035.1 Dermolepida albohirtum | reverse complement strand
TTACTGTGCAATAACAATGGTGACATTTATATGGATGTTTCTAAAATTTTACTTCCATGTGAAGCTGCAGTTTTTAAATCGAAGCTAAAAAATGTGAAGCAAACAAATATTGAAACATACTTTAGAAAATCCTAATAAATGGTGTTTTTTCGTATGAATATATTGTAATAATAAGTACATATAAATAATTTATTAGATGTCATATTATCTATAATATGTAAATACATTAAAATTTTAGTTTTTCTTACACATATTTGTATTTATATACTATTTACTTTAATTAATAAAATAAAGAAATCAAATCCTAAAATTAATTATGTATTTTATTTGTGAGATGAAAAACCTGTCAATTACGGACACCTTTATATAACGGCCAATATATTTTGCTTTTTGGGTGGCCGTTATTGACAGGTTTTACTGTATATTAATTAAATAAGTGATGCTGATGCAGTATGATGAACAGTGAATCATGTAACAATTGAAATAATGTATTAGAAAACGCAAAATATTGAAATTGATATAAAAATAAAGATCTTTGGTACAACAATTTAAAAAAATTATTGTATCAAAGACAATATACATACATCAACAATCAGTAAGTGACTGAATATTTCTTTTATGCTTCACAATAAAACCCCAATAAAACATGTGTTTCACAAAACAGGTAGTAGTTCCGACATAAGGGTTATCAGAAAAGTATGTGTAGCCATTAAAAATAGTATTTAAAATAGAAATTTCTAGAAAATGTACACTACATGAGAATGTAAAATAAAATTTCAGAGTTTTACATTTATCATAGCAGTATATTATACGTACAGAAGAAAAGATTACTTGTCGACATCAAATATAATTTTAGAGTGCCATTTTTCTTTTGAGAGTTTAGTACGGCTTTACGAGGTCAGCTAAATGTATTACATAAGTAGCAAAAATTAATCAGACAATAAAGTACTAGCGTTGTGCAGTACAAAACACAATTAACCGCTAACAAACGACTGGCGGGTATCATAATTTACTTAAAAGCGGCAGAAAACGTGTTACAACTGTCCGAGAAGACAGACTAATACACTTCAGGATAAATACAAATCTGCTATAGCCATTTCTGGGAAGGTTGATTGCAGCGACTTTACGAAACCGCAACGTAAGCATTTGCTCAGTAATATGAACTGCAAGCAGCATTTCGATTAATCTAATATTAACGTAAGTACTTAAAAATATCTCATAATCCTTGTAACAAGCATAACAGACTAAGAGGCATTGTTTTTCACCTAAATGGAAATATTCAAAAACCAGATGTACAGCCTTCCTGAGTTAGTTAGGGGAGGCATCTATTGTACAATTTTTTGTATATGTATACATTGACCATTTCCTATCATTTGGTCATATATATATATATATATATATATATATATATATATATATATATATATAAGTACGTCCATTCTATAACAGTTTTTCCAATAGGGAGATAACAATTTTGTCTTTTAATACGAACGTTTTTCAGGATCTATCAACGTCAAACGTCAAGGTTAACATTTTTATCATGGTGAAGTTCACGAACGAGCAACGTTTGGAAATTATTAAAAATTACTACCACAATTTTGAGTCGGTGGTCCCAACTTTAAGAACGCTTATTCCAATAATCGTCCCACCAGACGGGCAGTGCCATAGTGGATAAATTCGAGTGAAAATATTCACTATTGGATGTTCCTGTGTCAGTGAAACAACGCACCGGTCGAAGTACTGAACATATTCAGTACTTCGTAACTGTAAGTGCTTCAGTTCAAAATCGGCCAAATCAGTCGATTCCACGCCGTTTACAGGAATTGGAAATCTCTCAAACGACATTGTGGTGAATTTTGTATAAAGATCTTGACTAACACCCTTACAAGATCAAATTAGTTAAAAATTTCAATTTTTGTTGACAGAGTTATACAGATCGTTCATTACTAAAATCTTTCAAGTAATCGTCATAGTTTTACGCGGCACCAATTATTTCTCTATGAAAAGTTTGTTTTGATACATCAACAGAAGTGCAATAATTACCACAATTTAAGATTATAAATGAAATTTTGTTAAAAAGATACAATTACGAGTAAACGTAAGCGGCTTTATAACTGGTGACAATTAAATGCTTCCTCCAGAGATAAAGTCAGGAGTTGAAATATGAAAATAGAATGGTGTTGACGACCCAGTTGAAACCAAAAGTAATAAAGCCATAAAAACTACTATGTGACCAGTGTCAAAAATATAAATATCGATTCTGAACCTTGTATGTCCAACTCGAAATTCCCAACAAGTACAAACGTTGAAATATTCTCGCATTACAAAAATTATATAAAAGAAGAATACACGCAATTTCTGACAGCCATGAAATAAATATTTTATTTAATTATAATAAAAGTAAGTAATTTAATCGTTTACCTGCACTGGTATTTAATAATGTTCGATTTTAAAGTTATATTTACTTTATGCTAGAGTTAATGTTCTATGTTTTTTATTTTTTTTTCAATAATTAAAGATATACTGACCAACTAAATTTTCGGAATTAGGTAATGAGTGAATGATTTGCATAATATGTTTTACACTAAATAAGAACCTATTCCAAAGCATTCCGATACGACACATTTTCAAGTAATCACAAGTATCAAATGATGTATCATTCTAGTGTTAATATATATATATATATATATATATATATATATATACAATATATATATATATATATATATATACACTACCGCTCACGAAGTATAGACAGCCACTATATCAAGCAACGACAAGAAAAAAAATAAAAAATATTAACGAAATTGAACAAAAATATTTATTGATTCTTTATATAATAGAAATTAAAATTGCAATTCATTAAACTTATTCCTAATATACTTATATATTATATTAATTATACTTTCTTTTTATTGAGGTATATAATATATACAAATACAATACCTATTTGAATTATAAATCTTCTTAAGAATAAGGTATATATTATATATAATACTATTGCTATTTGTTGGCATTAATATATTATAATTTTTATGATCATTATATAAACTTTAATCATGTGTCCATACTTCCATGAACGGGAGTGTATATATATATACATATCCGATGTCCCATGACATGATTGCCACAGCTTAATCATGTGTTACTGAAGCAATTTCTAGTTAAAAATGCTAATGAATATACATATGTACAAAACACTATCGTAACTGAACTACAAGCATTTGAAGTTTTAGATAATAGTGTTATTTTCGCTCGTATTTGTATGGTATTACGTACCGCTGTTGATTTTGTTGTTAATAAAAAGTCGTAGTGGCTATGATTCATCAGTTACTATTCATTGTGACAGTAAACGTCAATTAAGTTAATTTAAAGTGTTTATTTTTTCGCATTACATTAAAATATTCTTAAAACATGTTACATTTTTCAAGTGAAGGAATAATACGCCGATAGTCACTTTGTTTATGGATTGTGTAATGGAAATGGACGAGAGGCAGTTGATGAGTATCGTCGGCGATTTCGCACTCGTAAAGTGCCTTGGAGACCTGTTTTTAACAATGTCCATCGATGTCTAAGAAAAATGTACAAGTTTCCTGCACTACTTCTAAACGCCCTATGCAACAAGAACTTGCTCAAGAGAGTATAGAAAGTATGGAAAACTTTACACAATTTCAGTTTGTACCTGTACCATGTACAGGCTTTAAAATCTGGCGATTACGCATCATGACTTAAATTTAGTTGTTAGTTAGTGAGAAATCGATGGCTTTGTCGGAAAATATTTTTTAGTGATGAAGCTTCCTTCAGCAGAGACGGCATAATTACACAGGAATTCATATTGTTTGGTATTTAAAAATCCACGGCAAACTAGAGAATTTTCATTTGCTGTTGTTTTCGGTGAACGTTTGGTGTGTTATTATCCACGACCGTATGTGTCTTATTGGTCCGTTTATAATCGAAGAACATTACTGAATGACGTTCTCCTTAATATAAGATGAATGTGGATACGGCACAATGGCACACCTCCATACTTTTGTAGACAAGTAACAGATTTTTTTAATAAAAATTATACGAACTGATGGATTGAAAGAGGTTCAGCAGTTGCTTCTACGCCAAGGTCACCAGACATAAATACCCTTGATTATTTTCTTATGGGGAAGGCTGAAAAATTTGGTTTATGCAGACAGTTTGAAAACAGAAGACAACTTGTTGCTAGAATTATGAATGCCGCAGATACTATTTGTGTTGATCCTGAAATTATTAGCAGAGCTACCTCTTCAATTCCAAGAAGAGCTAGACTACGTATACAGCCACTAGGTGGACATTTTAAACAACTAATTCAATAAGGCGGCTTCTTTTTAAATGATTTTCATTGAGATTTTTTTTGCGGCGGTACATAATACCTGCATTAATGGGGTTATCTAAAACTACAAAAGTTTGTAGCTCAGTTACAATAGAGTTTTGCGCATATGTTCAGTAGACATTTTTAACTTGAAATTACTTCAGTAACACAACCTTAAGCTGTAACAATCATGTCATGAGGCGCCCGGTATATACTTAAGTCATACAATTTTGTTCAAATCGTTTTAGTAAGTTAAAAATTGTTTCTATATTTACGAATTACGAAACAATCGTAATACCAATCAATATTATTAAGCTAAAGAGTAACTAAAAAAAACAATGTTACTTCATAACAGCAAATTATTAAGGATATATTTCTTATTCGGCTTCACCAAGATTGTAAAATTTTGTTGAATATTCATTTTCACATTCTCATGAAGAATAACGTTATTAAAGCACATGTTATGAATGCTCGATGATTATTGTCTGTTTCTAGAAAGTAAGGATTTCTTATAATGTAAACAGGAAAAGAAATATACGCGTAGATTTATACAAAATACATATATAACTTGAAAATTTATTTACTTTTATCAAATATTAATTATAGCTAATATAAAGAGGTAAATACTTAAAAGTTGATTATAAAGGTCGACATTTTTGACTAATGAAAAATGTCAGGATGATGAAGAAAAGCAGATTTAATTAAGAAAAAGCATAAAAATATATTTTAGACATTCCTTCGCTAGTGTTTCAACATCGAGTTTGTTAAATTTTTAGACGAGTATTGTATATTCATGTATGTATTCATTTAATTTTCCTGAAGATATTATTTCAATTATATAATAAAAATAATGTAATCATAATAGCTATAATATTTTATTACATATGTATGTATACTTTGATCAATTCGTTTTCGTTTATTTTTAACCTTAACAAGTAATAAATTGTCATAAATTGTAATCATTTGCTTTTTATTATAAACAAGTGTTAATTTG
Source organism: Dermolepida albohirtum (assembly GCA_031893035.1). Taxonomy (NCBI): domain Eukaryota; kingdom Metazoa; phylum Arthropoda; class Insecta; order Coleoptera; family Scarabaeidae; genus Dermolepida; species Dermolepida albohirtum. The sequence continues at coordinate 278,302 of JAVIWB010002126.1, read as the reverse complement.
TTTAGACGTATTTAAATATTAAGTAATACAAACAAAATCTTAATCTGGTGACACTGATTTATTTTCTTTAATGCATTCTAAATACTATTTTCGTTATTCCATATCGAATTATAAAAAGCAATTTTTAAAAACTGGCATTGAACTAACACTAAATCTTATTCAAAACTTTGTCGTTTGTCCTGGTGCGACAGGTCAGGATCAGCTATATTAAATACATATGTGCGTATGTGCCTACATATATAGACAAATCCAAATCAGTGAGTTGTCGATCATTCCGAGCAATGCGCTAGTTGTGCTACTAGTTAACATCGGTACTTGGCTTGGAGATGTTGGTATGCCAAACGTGCGGAAAGGACAAAAACAATCATCAGTTGATACGGTCAAGAAGTACATCAGTGAATTTTATGATTTTATAAATTCTACGATAATTTGTAGAGTTTGCGATAAACCGCTGATGTACTGAGACGAACACAACTAGAAAATATGTTAACAGTAAAAAGCACAGAAATAATCGTGTTACCAATGGCTGAATTCATACTAGATTAACTTTCAATGATCACAACACGTGGTTTACCGCTAAACTTACTGAATAAAGAACTGCTTCCTTTGTTCCCTAGAGCATAAATACAATTCCAACTGAAAGCTGCCGTCTCGGCGTTGCATAACACTTTACCGAATTTACGCGAAGAAATCGAAAATAGAATCAAACCGTAGTAAAAGACAAACAATTGTGTAGACGAGACGGCACATCGTAAAAAGACTTCTATTCTAAATAGAATAGGACGTAGGTTGATTTAATAGTTTTGCGGTTAAGCTACTTCCCGTAAGACGGCGCTGTCAAAAATATTTTCGTCGTATTCTCTGAGCTTTTTTAGCTCGAATAGCATTTAGAGATTGCTAGCATATGCTGTTGTCTCTTTTTAGTATTTTTTTTTAATAAACCATGATTTTCTACGGTTTTAAAAACGATCTCACTTGACAAGAGTGTTCGCAAAAAATCAAGTGATTATTTGGCGATAAAGCACCATCCTTGGCGACTGTTGAACGATAATACAACGAGTCCCAGCGTGGACGTGCTTCGCCCAAAGACGAGCATCGGCAGGGATGGCCTGCCACTGCAGTCACTTTAGAAAAACATCGACGCCGTGTACAACATGATAAAGGCATAACCACTGCACATACAGAGTTATTCGGACATCATAGGGCATAGATATGACCCAAATCGGAACTATCCTGCATGATCATCACGCCGTCAGGAAGCTTTGCGCTCGATGGCTACCTTACCTTGTTACGAACCAGAAAGCAAGAAACAATTGACTCAATGGGTCTTCAAAGAGAAACTCAAAATAAGAAAATAGTGGCTTCTTTTTTCGAACGCCCCGGTCGTCTTGCTAGCATTCTACGAGAGAATCCTCGCACAGTCAAGGCTGAATGATATACAATCATTCGTTTGCCAACTGTGTTTCAACAAGTGCGCGAGAAACGACCAAGAAGACGAATCATTTTGCATCAAATCAATACACCATCACATAACGCATCTCAAACATTAAAGTGTTTCAAAAATGAAAATTATTTATTTTTCTTTACTTTAAGCATCGCTAATTGTTAATATTTGTTTCACTTACATATAAAGTCGAACGCAGATACGTACTTAGTGCAACCACTCCTGACATATCACACCGGGAGAAAATGACAAGCCTAATAATAACAGTGTGGACATATAATACCTTGATTTTGATTGATCGACATATAAACGTCATCATATCCGCCATTAGTTTGCTAAATTTGTATTGTGGTGTATTATGATAAGTGCGTTTATAATTTATTAAGTACTCTTGTGCAAATTATTATGTGTTAAGGTAATTGTTATCTCTGTATTTACCTTATTTTTGTGAAACATTTCTTAGACATATTTGTAAAATGAGTACACATTTTGTCAATTTATAAGCGCACTTTGAATCCCAAATGTGGACAAATGTATCTATTCCTTAACAAAAATTTTCTAAAAACATAGAAACCTTTGACTGATTGTAGTGTCTAAAACAGCACTGTTTGACATTTAGTCTCAAAATGACGCCTAAACTACTAAAAATACGCTCATTTGCTTTGTACGAATGAATACAGAATACTATTATTTGGACTAAGATTATCTAAAATTTAAAAGAACTATAACGGACTGTTCAAAGTAATTTGAAAAGAATTTGAGAAACTGGAACTGTTGATTTATTTAAATAAAAGGCATAAACAATTTGTTGTCTGTACAGAGAAAAAATATCGGAAATGATAGAAACAGAAGTGGTTCCAAAATTTCATGTTTAGCAGGAAATCGGTTACTGTAGTTTACGGTGCGACGCTTTAACCAGCACAGGTACAGTTAATATAAATATGTATCTCAATTTAATACTGCGAAGACTGATTCCCTTTGTGCCACGCTATGCATCTCCAGTGTTATTCTGGTAAAATTTAGCAACTTATTATTATTCGATTAAAAATGGCGTACAATTTCTGTTTAAAGTATACAAAAGAATACAAATCCTTCGAACTATTCGAAACTTCGCTCGATCGAAAACTACTGAGCTCAAAATAAAATTGAATTCAGACAAACATTTAAAGAATCTTTTTCAGTTTCCGTTTTCTTTAATACATAATTAGCGACAATTTAATACTAATCACATTTTACAATCTTTCATTACGCATCGAAGAAGAAGTATAAAAACACGTACATTGTTATTATTTCATTATTCCAAAATATAATGTTTTTATTAATGCTACATATTTTATTTATAAGTTTAATTCTTTTTTAAACTAGATAATATTTATCATTCCTTCTTTAGCTTTAGTATTTCAAATTATGAATATTAATAACCACACAAAATTAAATGTAGCGCATATTTATAAGTACAAAATAGAAATACTTATTCGAACATATTTCATCTTATTCACTAACTAGACCATATGTGGGCAACGACCGGCCCGCTGTAAGATTTGATCCGGCCCGCGACACATTATCGTATTATTTCATGTCTGATATCTATCGCTAAAAATTATGAACACTACGTTAAAACGCACTACTTTTAAACGCGGCCCGCGAACATATTTGCACATTAAAATTTGGCCCACAACATGTCAAAGGTTGCCCATACCTGGTCTACATAGTTGGTAAAATAAAAATGACGGTATAGAATAAGATAATTAATTGATATATATATGTATATATGTATATATATATAATGCGGAATTTCTATAGACACAATTTGTTTTCAAAGATGAAAAGCTTGGTAGTCGTTCCGAAACAGAAATTATAAGCGGTTTCTACTAAAGCGCCCACAATGATCAACAGTTTTGATAATTTTTGAACAAAAAGTAAATTTCTGATAATATATCTACAAATATACTGTATTTTACAAAATAATATAATGTCAAATAAAGCTAAGGGTGCACATAATATTTATGCACTTTCACTCGATTTTTATGAGTATAGAAGTAAAGTGCGCTCGCAAATTAGACAAAGTTCGTATATGGTACATCAAGTAACTTCTTCAAAATACTGCCCATATATGTAGATATATTCAAATCATGCATGTATTACTCTTATTCAATGTAAAATTAAAATTCCAATTAATATTCTCTGATATTTTTAAGTTCGAATTGATCGTTTAGTATAATGTGATTTCACAAAATATATAACCAGAACCGAAGCTTGATACGAGGATCGATCCAGAAATAAGGTTCCCATAATTTTTACAATAATACAAGATCGTTTATTCTCATCAAAATTAACATCGTTGGATAGAGGACACTTAGCTCTATTTTTCTACATAATCGCCATCTCTTTCTAAGCATTTTTGTAGACGGTGTTCCAATTTTTGTATCCCCGTGTCGTAGAACGTTGCCGCCAGCCCGTTCAGATAGCGTTTCACCTCTTCTTTGACTTCATCGTCGTTCTGGAAGCGTTGCCCACTCAAGTGTTCCTTTAACTTGGGGAACAAGTGATAATCACTAGGCGCGAGGTCCGGGCTGTAAGATGGGTGGGGCATGACAGTCCATTCAAAGTTGGTCAAAAGTTCCTTGGTTTGACGGGAGACATGAGGGCGGGCGTTGTCGTGAAGCAGCGTTACACCTTTTGTCAGTCGTCCTCGCCGGCGGTTCTGGATAGCCCGCCTGAGTTTTCTTAGTGTTGCACAATAACTGTCTGAGTTGATTGTTGTCCCAGGTTCCATGAACTCGATCAGCAGTATCCCCTTGCGATCCCAAAAAACAGTGGCCATGACTTTGCCAGCAGAAGAACTTTGTTTAAACTTCTTTGCGACTGGTGACCCTGAGCGACGCCATTGTTTGGACTTTTCTGTCGTTTCGGGCGTGAAATGAAACACCCACGTTTCGTCTCCCGTAACAATGGAGTCCAACAATCCTTCCCTATCTTCTTGACACTTTTGCAGAAACTGGCGAGCACAGTCAATGCGTTTCTCTTTGTGTTCGACTGTCAGCATACGCGGTACCCATCGAGCACAACACTTGCGATACCCCAATTTTTCAGTCAAAGCTCTTTGAACTGTACCGTAAGAACTCCCAGGAATCCGAGTAACAAGTTCACGGACGGTGATCCTCCTGTTTTCAAGCACTTTGCGTTGGACTATCTCGATCAGCGCCTTCGAAATTGAAGGTCTTCCACTCCGTTCTTCATCGTGGACTTCCTTCCGACCAGCACTAAACGCCCTGCACCACTTACGCACGTGTTGAATGGTCATACACTTGCCGCCATACACCTCTGTCAACTGTCGATGAATATCCACGGGTGGTGTCTTTTTCGCGTGCAAGAACCTAATTACGGAACGAATCTCGCACACGGCGGGATCAGCAATGGGCACCTCCATCACGGACGGCTACTGAGCCAAGACTGAGCGGCATAGCGAAGCGCGGCAGGTGGGAATCCGGAGTAGGGAAACATACCTACACAGCGGTGTTGCCGGATTTCGTCTCACACCTGCCCGTGCGGCTGGAGTTCTTTGGGAACCTTATTTCTGGATCGATCCTCGTATATAACCTCTTTCCACATTAATTTTCGTGTTCTGTATACGTATTTCGACAACTAAGTTGTCATCATTAGTAGATAATTAAACAGTGTCGCACCTGGAAAACTACGGCAAAAATACCCGCACGAAAACACATTCCGCACACGTTCTGCACCGTTGAAAGCCAAAACGCACACTGTATATTCGTTTCACATAATTTTTTAAAAAAGATTGTATTTTCGTCTTAAACTAAGATAAAAGATGACAGAAGAAAAAGGGAAAGTAGGGAAAGAAAAAACAAATACCTACATGCGATTTATTGCACTCTCCCTTGTCTGTCATTTAAGAGACCGAAGAGACATGAATTATGGTTTGGGCCAGGGTCAGTGTTCAACACATGGCCTTTATTCTTTAAGATGTACATACTTTCATGCGTATCTAATTCGCGATAATTACACACGTTCTTTATCAAATGCAAACAACCTGCGTTAACACTATGATTACTTTCCAACACATGTTTTACTAAACCGAATTTTTCTGGTCGATTGAATTTTATGTGCGCAATATGTTCTTTATACCGGGTTTCTATCGATCGTTTTGTTTGGCCAATATATTGTTTACTGCAATCTAGACATTTAATGCCGTAAATTCCCGATTTTTTGTTTAATCGTCGGAAATTTTGAATTTAATTGCTTGACAAAATCTTCCAAGTTGCATTTATGTGTATTGAAAATAGCAAAAATATCATCTACATACCTAATCCAAATTCTTGGAAAATATTTAACTTTATGTTTTAATTCAATTTCAAAATAACTCATGAATAAGTCCGTTATAAATGGAGAAAACAGGCGAGTTTTTCGAAATTAGGTATGCTGATGAAATTAATAGTATTTGACAGTGAAATTTCAGACTACTTCAGCAATTGTTCTTAACAATTATAAAAATGTCCCGAAACAAACCTCTCTCAAAAAATAGGAAAAGTGATAATTCACATATATGTACGTAGTTTGCTTTAAAAATTTTGCGGATGATACAGAAAAATCTTTATGATCTATGCACGTCTGCATTCGATGGAATAAGTTCTCAAAACATTAGGCACATTGTTCTTCACCTCAGATGCAAACTTTTCGTAGACTTCAATAGTCGCTTCCGGAGTATTAAATTTCAATCCACGCATTTTGTCTTTTATGTATAGGAATAAAAAGAAGTCACAAAGTGCCAGGTCGGAACTATAAAGCGGATGAGTCGTCGATTCCGTTCGTGTGATGGTGCATTGTCTTGTGCGACGATCCTCTGGCGGAATAGTACCACAGATGACCGGTGCATCTGAAAAAAGAAACCACCATTTTCTTGCCAGTGTTGCGTCCACGTCTCGCTTTTATGGGTTTCTTCATGTCTTAGAAGGCCCATTGAGGCGATTGTCGCTTGCTTTCTAGTTCGTAACAATAAATCCAACTTTCGTCACCTGTAACGATGTTGTACACTAATTTTGCTAAACCTCGGTTGAATTTTTTAATAATTTTTTTGTACAAATCCAGACGCGCCTTTTCGTAACTTCCGCTAAATTGTGTGGTATCCGTCGAGCGCAAAGCTCTCTGACGGCAAAATAACATGGAGGATAGTTCTAATTTGAGTCATACCTGTGCCCACTGATGCCCGAATATCTCTTCATGTGCAGTGGTTGTATGTCTTTATCATATTGTACACGGCGTCGATGTTTTCCGGAATGACTGTAGTAGCAGATCGTCCCAAACAATGCTCGCCTCTGAGCGAAACATGTCCAGGCTGGAACTCATTATACCACTGTTCAACAATCGCCAAGGATAGTGCTTCATCGCCAAACAATCGCTTGATTTTTTGTGAACATTCTTGCCGAGTGAGACCGTCTTTAAAATCGTAGAAAATCATGGCTTCTCGTTAGGTAGCACGAGTTTTTAGTCCGAATAGCATTTACAGATTACTAGCATATGCTGTTATCTCCATTTAGTAATTTTTTAAATAAAGTGAGTTTTGTGTTAAATGCAACTAACGCGCGAAAATTTCAGAGCCATGATTTTCTACGATTTTAAAGACGGTCTCACTCGGTAAGAATGTTCACAAAAAATCAAGCGATTGTTTGGCGATGAAGTACTATCCTTGGCGATTGTTGAATAGTGGTATAATGAGTTCCAGCCTGGACATGTTTCGCTCAGAGGCGAGCATTGTTTGGGACGATCTGCCACTACAGTCATTCCGGAAAACATCGACGCCGTGTACAATATGATAAAGACATACAACCACTGCACATATATATATATATTAATAATTATAGAATTATATTTAGATATATTAATATACTGCAATTATTCTTATTTAAAATTCAGTTGCTTCATTAATAGATATATTGTTGAGCGACTCATACGTAGGTTGCTGTAAAAGTTTTGCGGTATATATATATATACAGACTTGTTCATTCTAGAATTAGATATGCGCTGTCCACAAGTGGAAAGAGTGCAGTTAGGTTAAAGCGCGCGAGAAAGGAGGATAGAATATCTCTCACTGGCAGTTTCGTTTTCTCCCACTTTTGTATTGCAAACAACTTCCCCTACTTTCTCGCGTGAACCTTCTTATTCTTGTAAACAAATATCGGAAGTAGTTGACGTAAAACCTCTAACAGTTCGTCGTATTCTACACTAGGATTTTTAAAAGTTTCTTTTAATTTTTTCATTGTTTGAAAATCTTTTTAATTTTTAGAATTTTCTATTTCATTTATTTCAAGAATATTTTATTAGTTTCACGCCAAACGGCAAAACATTTCAAGAAAATAGCCATGTTTGAAAATCTTTTTAATTTCTAAGTTTCTATTTCATTTATTTCAAGAATATTTTATTAGTTTCACGCCAAACGGCAAAATATTTCAAGAAAATAGCCACGTTTGAAAATCTTTTTAATTTTTAGAATTTTCTATTTCATTTATTTCAAGAATATTTTATTAGTTTCACGCCAAACGGCAAAACATTTCAAGAAAATAGCCATGTTGCATTTTATTAAAAGATTCAAATAAAATGCATCAAATAATTTATACAATTCAAAAATGTAGGTACGTATTGTCAATGCATAATGATTTACAGCCCCCCGACCGACACACATCATGTCGCTGGTGAAGACTGATTTCAGACATTCTCACGCGCAACACGCGAGAAAGTAGGGGAAGTTGTTTGCAATACAAAAGTGGGAGAAAACGAAACTGCCAGTGAGAGATATTCTATCCTCCTTTCTCGCGCGCTTTAACCTAACTGCACTCTTTCCACTTGTGGACAGCGCATATCTAATTCTAGAATGAACAAGTCTGTATATAATTCTATATTGCAGATATAGACACAGAACAGAAACAGTGTTTTTACTGAAAAAGGTGATATCATAAAATGGAGACGCCAATATCTAAAAAATATTTCATTCTATATATCCCAGAACAAATTTTCTATTTAGACGAAACTTGATTGAATAAAAATCAACAAGACAGAAAGTATATACTGACACAAATGTTTTAAGTCGTAAACAGGTCCTTGTGGAAGGACTTATCACAAGATTAGAAAATCGGGAAAGGGACGTCAACTTATAATATTACATATTGGCAGACTAGATGACTTCAGAGAAAATGGTTTATTAGTGTTTAAAGGGAAGAAAATATTTGACTATCATGGGGAAATAAACGCCACAATGTTTGAAAACAGCATATGTTAGCAATCTGTAAATGCTACTCGAACTAAAAAATGTCAGAGAATACGACAGAAATATTTCCGACAGCCCCACCTTACAGGAAGTAGCTGAACCGCAAAACATTTAAAGCAATTTATCCTATTAAATAGAGCGAAATATATTTCGACTCTACAAAATTATTAACTCTGTGGTACAGAAACAGAGAAACTAAAGTAAAGCACATTACTGATACGAACTTGAGACTTTTAACGAGAATCACATTAGTGTGAGTGAAGCGGCAAGTAAACCTTTTTCAAAGGCAATTTGTCATAGAACTGCTTGAAAACTAAGATTTCAAAAGTATAATGTAAGATATTACCATAATTACTAGAAAATATACATCACAAGACAAGACGCAATTGCTGATTAAGCCGCTACTCATTTTGCGTTAAATGTGATAATTTTAAAATGATTACTCTCAAAAATGGATTAGAAGAATAAGTTCGTTTGCATGACCACCAAGATAGCTTAACATCGATCTGCTCGATTATCTTTAGGGTCATATAAAAAGAATAGTTTACGGTTACTTCTCTTATGTTTGGATATCAAACATAAGAGAACCATATCATATCAAACTGTAATAGTAAGAAGAATGCCTAAAGTCTTGCAAATAACAAGACAAAAAGTAAAGAGCTTTTATTTCGTACATACCCCCCAACACCATTGAAAGTAAAGCCAGCAAAATACGGAAGTATACTAATTACTACAAAATATATGACTTTGAGGTCTTGATAATGGTTTTCAGAAAGTAATTGATTTTATTAACCCTATCTTTTCCAAACGTCTCTTTACTGTAGTAGAATACCACATAGACGGTTCTCATTAAATTCACGTCTTTCAGACAATACACAGCTTCTGATTACAGTAAACTAGCCGTTTCATACCGCTTCATAGTCTCTTAAATTTCTTAAAACATTAATTTTAACATCTTGGAAATTTATCCCAACAATAATTGTACCTAAAATAATTATGACTACGTATTCGAAGAATCGTTTAGTTTTGGTATCTGTAACAACTCTTCATACACAAGAGTCAGAAGGTTTCTAAATATAAACAATTAATGTTTCTTAGATAATAAAGATGCATTTGGTGCCTTTACTTATAGATATTTTGCTCTTAGAACTATTATCAGCTTAAATAAGATTTTTTATAAAGAATATGTAATAATGAAAATTGTAAAACTAATAAAATAATTCATTGTATCCCCTGGGTAATATTTGGTTATTTAATATTTAAATTACACAATTATTATTCATCAATTTATTTACAAGAAACGTATCAGCAACTGTTATTTTATTTTCGGTAAGAAAACAGGTAAAGAAATAGGCGACGTATCAATATGTATGCGATATCTCAATAGTTTAAATCTAGGTAGTCTAAATTTTTGTTTTGTGCCGAAATAATGGCGAAACACGGTGTTAAAAAATTATTTATCGAAATACCGATTGCTCTAGATATCGAAAATGATGTTTTTAATTTAGGTTAGGTTATTATAAATAATTTCCGTCGCATTAAAATAATTTCATCAATTAAATAAGAAATAATTATATACTAATCCATTATATATTCGCCATTATCATTGGCAAATAGCTTGTTGATGTCTTGATACAAAATTCAGTTAGTTTTGATTTACAAAAGTTTTTGACAAACTCTGAATTTGTTGTAAGTAATAGTCAGATAGTGCAAGATCAGATGAGTATGGCGGCTGAGGAAGAAGAGACCGGCTATGGCTTTCTTCTTGCATTATCTTCGCTATATCAGGTCTTAAAAGTTATCATTTTTACTATTAATGAGTGAAGAGAGTTTCTCGATTAAACTTTCATGAATACGCTGCAGTGGGTAGTACATGTCTTTCATTGCTCTTTATAAATTAGAAATAAAAAAATAGCACCCCATTTTGCCTCTGTGACGTTCAGCTTTTGATTGTAAATATTTATCCTCATCTTTTGTATTGAATATTATCGTATTTTTCACCCATGTTTAAAAAGCGAATCATGAAAGAAGATTTGTGGATTGCACTACGCCGTGTGTTGACAGCAAATATCTCGTGCTTAAAGATGTAAAAATTTCTTTGTTCGTTAGTTAAATAAACACAAAGTGATGCACAGAGAAAACTGTGAAAAATGTCAAATTATTTTATTTCAATGAAAAATTACAAATGTTCACTGAACTAAATTATATAAATTTCAAAATAAGAAACAAATGCTACAATTAAAGAATTAATTCAGTATTATTTTCTGGTTGATTCCGAGAGAAAACAACTGCGCATTTATGTTTGCATACGTGCATGAGCAAAATAGCCATAAATACGCAAAAATAACAATGTTGTTTACTTAAAATACTTTTCTATTTGACTCAAAAGTAATCCTTTACGTTAACCTTTTTAAACGTTTGGTAAACATGCTCGGTGCATTGCTAATAGTTGACTAAAAACAAATAGAATGAATGCATTTCGCGTTGACTGTATGCATAATTTCTACCAATGTATACAAAATATGACTACAAAAAATTATCAAACCAGAATTACTGTCTATGGATCCATTAAAATTATTTAAAGAAAAGTCGTAATTTTTCAATTTCCATACAATGCAAATTAAAAACATCTGCACGTTAAGTTATCAAAGTTGATCTACATAAAAATTGCCAAGTAAGTCATATACTCCTTTATCTTTAAATTTGATTCTTTTTATTGTAGAGTAATAAATATAAACACTTTCTTAGCTTCGGACTTTCAAACATCAAAAAATTTAAAAGACGTCATTTATGCTCATGCTATAAACACCTAGTCGTTCCCTTTCGAAATCTTATATCAAATAGAAAAGTATTTTTAGTAAACACAATACTTTGCTATTTTTACATATCTCTCTTTTGCCCCTGCATATGTGAGAACATAAGTGCATAGTTGTTTCCTTTTGAAATTATATAAATCAGACACAAAATAACATAATTCACATGCCCATTCCGGCTATTTTTACAAGATATCCGTTTAGTGGTACTTTGATATTTTTCACGATTTTCACACATAAATATGACTAGATTTCGCGTCGTTCAAGAACAGGCTCTAAAGAAAGAAGTCCATAGGTGTTATACCGCATGATCTTGGCGACCTGTGTATGTCACCAAAACGGAAAATTAAACGAGTAGAAATCATCATTTGTAACAAATCACGCGTTTCTCCCGACAGGTGGCGCCATCTTGCACATGTTGCCAGTATTTTGTGTTCAATTCAAGTCGGAAAAAAATTATTGGCATGCTACGAAAACAAATCCACAGTTAATGTAATTCCATTTTGTATAATTGACAAAGTACTCACTGTATGTATTTCTTTCCTGAACCACAGAGAATTTTTAGCTCGCCAAATTAGTCAGTTTTGTACATTATATAAATGAGCTTTATTCACTCGATAAATAATTTTGTTCAAAAGGAGAGTCCAAAGTGCTTAAGGCCCAAGTTTTGAGTCAACTTGCATTTTGTATGCGTTAAAAAGCAGGTCCTTTTTTTTAATATTCACTGCAGAGAAAACGTTGAAATATTGAGTTGTTAGGTACGACATCGAACTATGTTCTCGAGTTTTCAGTCACAGTTTGGTTCACAGCAGCAATATTATTCTCGAATCGATCTCGACGTGCACGTACATAAATTGGTTTGTTAATAGTTAAGCCACTCTCTTCAAATTGTTTCGTTAACTTTTAAATGATGTGATAACTGGCAGACGATTACCCTCAAATGTTAATGTGGATTGTGCAAAATGACGGATAAATCAAAAGCACTCATCACTTCATAAACCATTTTATGATAGCACGAAAATTTTTATATTGGAGTATTTTGACATTCGTAGATGTGTGATACTTGTTCGTATTTATACGTCAAATAAACAATTTTAGGTAATTAAATTATGGTTATCAATGACAAATATCAAAATTAAGCTATACTAGCTAATCTTACATTGATGCCAATCTAAGTATTCTACTGCCAACTGTTAACAGATTTCATTGCTAACCCCATACGTTTTTCTGAAGAATTTACAAAAGAATTATCATGTGCTACAATTATTGTATATTTATGCTCGAATTTAATAATTATATAACGATTGTATATCCTTCCGTAATTGTCAAAAAAGTGACAATTATTTACCAAGCGAGTCAATGAGGCATACGAACCGTAGATTCTATAAAATTATTTTATATTAAATTACTTTTTGTAATTTCTATTCCCTAGTTAAGAAAATAAATGTAACTATGCGAAATGAGTTTATTCCCTATATGGTACATATTTACAAATCATGTATTGAATAAATGTACATATCTATACCGAATTCAAATCCTTACATTTCTAGTTAAATACAAGGCTATGCTAGTCTCTCTAGCAAGTTAATATTAAAGTAAATCTAGATTAATCACTGATTGAATGACAAATTTTCTTTTTTTTTTAATGAATTTTCCTTTTGAGAGATTTGAGCTCAAAATTTTGCACACGTATAGTTTCGATAATTTATAAACTACTTAATTAATTAATTCTCCTGTAATTAGAACTTGTTCTGTTGGACAATGCGTAGGTTGCCTTAAAAATTCAGATACGCAGTTTTCGTAGACCTTCATAGATGCTTTCATGGTATTAAATTTGGGAATAAAAAGAAGTCGGAAGGTGTCAGGTTGAGATCATAAGGAGGATAAGTCATCAATTCCATTCGGGAAGCGGCTAAAAATTCTGATATTTGCGATGCGTTGTGTGATGGTGCATGGTCTTTATGCTGAGTGATTCGTTCTCTTGATTGTTTCTGACGCACTCTTTGGAACACAGTTGACAAACAAATGGTTCTATACCATTCAACATTGACTGTGCGACGATCCTCTTAACGAAATAATTGCATGACGACCGGGGCGTCCGAAAAAAGAAGCCATCATTTTCTTGCTAGAGCTTCGTCCGCGTATCACTTTCGTGGGTTTCTCCTCGTCTTTGAAGACCCATTGAGCCGATTGTCGCTTGTTTTTTGGCTCTTAACAATAAATCCAACTTTCGTCACCTATAACGATGTCGTATACTGATTTTTCTTGAACTTCTGCTAAATTATATGGTATCCATTGAGCGCAAAACTTTCTAACGGCTAGATAATCGTGGAGGATAGTTCTGATTTGGGTTATATTTATGTTCAATGATGTCCGAATATGTTTATATGTGCAGTGGTTGTCTGTCTATCATGTTGTACAATGCGTCGATGTTTTCTGAAGTAACTGCAGTGGCTTGAAAATTTTCGCGCGTTAATTCCATTTTTCACAAAACTCACTTCATTTAAATAAATTACTAAAAAGAGACATATATATGGCCATATATGCCCATAAGGCATATATGCTAGTACTCTGTAAATGCTATTCGAACTAAAAAATCTCAGAGAATACGTCAAAAATATTTTGACAGCGCCACCTTACGGGAAGTAAAATAACCGCAGAGAGTGGAAGTATCTTAGTAAATTTGACAATGACAATTTAGGTCACTATATTCAATAAATTCCTATACATTTTCGAATATTATATTGTATTCGTAAAGATCAATCTTTAGAAATCTGCGGTCTTAGAAAGGTAATAGAGAATATTATACGAGTTAATGAGAATATACTTATTACATAGGGGAATAACATAAACGCGCTTGTCGAAATAAATATTATATGTTCATATATATTTATTTTAATTCTTAAGTTAGGAAAAACATTTCAAATATGTCAAATTATTTTACTTAAGTGAAAAAATTACAAATGTTCAATGAACTAAATTATTAGAACTTCAAGATAAGCAACAAGTGCTTTTCTTTCAATAAAGATAATATGTTCATTCGATATTACTTTCTTGTTGATTTATAGAGTTTTGAAAAGACACAACTCTGCGTTCCCTTTAATCACGGTTAAAGCCATATAAATGCTTTTACTGCTATAGAAGAGATGGATCTATAATTATCTCTGACTATTTTGTATTATATATACTTATGCGTAACATATCGTTTCGATTGTAACACTAGTCGACAAATCTAGACTACCTAACGTTGACTTCTTTTGTAGTTTTGTAATGTACTGTTACATGGCAGTTAAATCGATATAAGTGCTTTCATTTCTATCCGAGACATGGACTTATAGTTCTCTCGTTACTTTATATATTAAATGTATTATTTTGTTGTTTTAATAAATCTATTTCATTTTTTGTGCTAAACTGTTCTTATTCAAGATATAAATATGTAGAAATACGTTGCATTTACTCAAAATACTTCTCTATTTGACTCAAAAGTACTAGTTTTTAAAGTAATCTTTTACTTCAACATTTTACTTTTCATAAATGTTTGGTAAACCTGGTGGTAAACCGGTGCATTGCCAATAAGTGATTAAAAACGGAAGTTGAATGAATGTGTATTTCTTATTTTTATTAGTAAAGAGTTAAACAAATATGGATTATGGTAATAAGTATATAATAATAGTTGATAGTTTATAAAAAACGGAAAATGGTTTCAACGGATTCTAAGAAACATAATGTGTGTGTGTGTGTGTGTGTGTGTGTGTGTATATATAAATATTCTTGACTTTAAGATTGTTAAATAAACATGTATAACTAAATAAATATAAAATACTTAAAGTCATGATCATTAATGTATATAAATACATATTATTTGACATGATACAGTGCGTAAAAGTCACGTGTAATTCAAAAAAATTTCGACCAGTCTGGGGAGTAGATACAAAAAGAACTACCTAATAACAAAAATTATGATATTTCGGTTTTTGATAAACACAATAACACTTAAAATACAAAATAATTTATTATTTCGTAAATTAAAAAAATTATTGAGAGTTTAATATACTACATCTTGGTCGTTTTCATGTATCAGAAAGTAATTCGGTTAAGCATAATTTTACTTGACAATAATTAAAAAATAATAATTAATTTTAAACATCAAACTAAAGAATATACTTTAAAATTTCAATATTTTAAACAAAATATATTTATGTATAGGAAATGTTAAAAATTTAGTAAACAAAAAAGTTTGGTATGCAACACTAAATATAAGCAAAATTTTCTCAGGAGCTTTTCTTTCATTCCTGGTAATAACGCATATTCCCTGACCGTAGGACATGGTATTAATGCAACGCATGCGTAGACCCCTTTGATAATAAAAGCCTTGTTGCATATGCACTTGAACCTGACCTATAATGGGTAGTTGAATCATGTCTGGGGCATACTAAATGAAATAAATTAATAACAGGCACGATAGGTAAGGGACGTTACTCAATTTTAACTTAATAAGAAATGGCAATTCTTACTATGTCCAGTTTCTTATTTTGCGTGACAGATTGGGTTATGTTACGGCGGGAACGGGCGTAACCTACATCAACTTGGTCGCCTAGCAAAGTCGCCTTGTTGCCGCGTCCCACTAACATCAATTTAGTTCTGAAATACACGCGACCGGACGTCAACTAGACAAACAAGAACTTGTTTGCGTTGATTTCACTTACATTTCCCTTTCAATATCACTTTCGCGTATTATTTAATAACAGTCAGAACATACGGTCATAGATGTGAACTAACTAAATGACTATCTACAAATTAAGTTCATGTGTCAAATAAGTTTGTGGAAAATTCGAGTATTGTATTTGTTGTTTTTATAACCTAAAAATCGTGAACTGTCAAGCATTGTCGAAATTTACCTCCAGAGCTTGTAGAAAAAGGCACTTCCAACTCAACATTGTCATGATCTTGTGAAACTTCTAAATCAACTTCGGCTGTCACAACAGAAACCAAAGAAGTTGTACCGTTTTGATTATGGCTAGTAGATACGGCAACAGAGCAAGGAACGCTCATACTTGTCGCTTCTTCGTGCATTGTTTATCTTTTTACACACTGTTCCCGGAATGATACGCGATTTTAGAACGCCCCAGAGCTTTACGAAGCTCTGACCTTCAACTACACGTCAAGGTTTCACAAATATCTCTTTCTTTAAGTAACAAAAAAAAAATCGAACGTTATATAAATGTAGGTCTGTAGGCCACTTCGCTTACACTTTACTTGCATTGGGACAGACATGACGATTGAATCAAATCAGCAACTTCATTCATATCCCTATAAAGCAGGTTCTTAGCAAATAAACCGCAAAAAATAGTTTTTAAACAAATTTCAGACTTACTAGTTAACATTTTTGATTATTTTTGTAGGATATTATTTAATAACGGTGATCTTTTTTCACTTTTTACGTCGGAATTCATTTTCAGACTAAAGTAGGTCAAAGCCAACTTATTTTAATTACTATCCTAACATTTATGCAAACCTATTACAAACATAATAAAGAATTACGAGTGTAAATACTTATTAAGCAATATATTTTTTCGTGTTATCTTTATTAAGTCGTGTTGAAAATCAAATTTATACGGGACTTGTTTTGACTATGTCTGACGCAAGCGCTATTTATTAATACGAAATTTTTAAAACAAGGCGGCAATTTAAATTATTTTAGAGAATAAAATTTAAAAATAATACAATAAAGACAACCTTAAAAGTTGCGATTGCATTTTTTAATATATGGCCTATATATATATATATATATATATATATATACATATAAAATTTCTATTATATGCTATCCATACATAAAACCTGCATACGTTTTATGTATTAACTTACTAAATTATAAAATTTGAACTTTAGCTCTTGTAAAAGTAAATTAAATAGACTAAAAACTACCGCCATCTATATATAAAATAAAGAACATATATACTTAGGTGAGTGAATTTTCATTACAAAAATTGTTGTTCGAATTTAAAATTAATTAAATATTCGATAATGTAAGCGTAAAATGATTAAGTATTAAAAACTATATAGGTTGTTTAAATTTAGTATTAGAAGAGACAGAAATTGACAAATTAAAATTATTTGTCTGAAATTATTTCTACTAACGAAAGCAAGTATATTTCTTATGCATAAAAAATTATGAAATATTAAAACACTAAAATTCAATTTACTGAACAAGAATTTAATATATATGCACGTTTTTATTCTCAATATGCTCTTTATTTAATGCTAACATATAAATTCAAATGGTATTTTCTTGCAACCTTTCTTACGTACTAATAATTATAAATAAAATTATAATTATAAAATGCTGCTAATGATAACAACTTAGTTGTCGAAATATGTATACAGGGACGAACATTGATGTGGTAATGTGTTTTTAAATCATAGTTATTGATTTACTTTACAATTTTTAATATAGACATCTGAATGACAGCCACATGTTACTCAAAAAAGATTATGTTTGTGTTTATATGTAAGAAATATTTTCAAAAAAGGGCGAAAGTAAGAAATACATCTTTTATCACATTTTATCGCATGTCCTAACTGTAATTGATTAACTAACAATTCTAATTTAACATCTTAGTAATAAAACACGTTTTAGGGAATTTATGATTTATTTTCGTAGATATTTCATTAAATTAAATAGAGGATAATTTTTAATTGAACTTCCAGCTGTACAGAATTCTGTCGCCATATTTCATTTACCAACATTGAAATGTTCGGTTTCATCGATGCTTAAAATACTGCATATGTTATTAGTTCATATTGTACAACAAGTGTCTCTTCGGTAATAAAATACTGAAAAAATCTTTTTTTATAAAAATATACATTTCTTAATTCTTTTCTTCAGTAAATGTTGTTTACATGATTATTTACTTTGTAGTTGGCATTATTGAATACACTAAAGATATGCGTTATAATTGATTATAATGGTTATGATTATAAACATTATGTCATAGATTATATTGTTTTGGTTAAATTTTTGAAGACTTACATGTGAAGTGTACAATGGATACAGTATGGTATTTGTTTGTGTGTTCTAATTCATTTTGTCAGTTGTCATTCGTTTATTGTGATGTTTATTCTTTGTTTTAACAAATTTCTACCCAATTAAAATAAAATGGAATATAACGATTTAGAAGAGTAAGTTAATACTTATTGTACACATTGCGTAGCTTGCAAACATTAAGTCAAATATTTCAAATAAATAATTTAATAAACAATTCAAAATTTTGATAGAATGAAATTTGAATAAAAATGTACTGAAAATTAATTTTTTTCGTCTGTCTTAGATAACTGTTATAAATTCTGTAGTACTTATTATTATTATAGATAATTATGGACACAGGTAAATTTATTTGCTAATTTTAAAGAAAAAAAGAACAGGTATTCAACTATACAACATGCCTATATTTATTTTATAACAAATTTACAGTATACTATCATTCTACTCAATTGTTTAGACTAAAAATAAATATTAAATAAAATAACTAATTAGTAATTTTACAAATATGTGTTATAGTTATATGCAGATAATTTTACCAACTAATTCAGTTTAAAGTAGTTTATTTTCTGTAAATTATCATTGTCATAATTATATTTTTATATTTCTAAAATTACGAAGAACTAATAAAAAGTGTAGTTTATATGTTGGTGTTGCAACATCTTTCAAAGAAAATTGAAATTGAAAGTATACTTTAGAGAATTTAAAAAGTAGAGAAACAATTGGAATGTTTGGCTTGGTTTGTTTAAATATTATTTGAATAATATATAATATGTAGTAATTATATATCTTTTAGGAAGGAATCCACATATGAGTCATGTCATTGTGATCTGTATAAGTACAATAATATTTTTAGTAATCAACTTGATAGAAGAAATAAATTACTGGTTGAATTGAAGAGGTATGTGTTTATGTTTAAGGTATTATACAATGTAGGAATAAGTGGGCAAATGATCTAGATATACTAGTATTCCTTGCACTACAGAATAAAAATCAAAGAAATTTTCAAGCCAAAAATGTGAATATAATAATAAATAGTCAGCTAACAAAGATAATGCAATTCTGCATAAGTGAATAGAAGTAATGACGGAAATAATAAAACAAAAAAATGTTCAACAAATTAATTATAATTGTTGACATTTTTTAAATGGAACAAAATGAAGACTTGTAACAATATAATGTTATAATCAAATATTTTTCCTGGATATGCCCTATGGATGTTGATAAATATTTTTATCACTTTGTGCACTTGATAAATATTATGCTAAAACAAAGATGTATTCTCCAACTTAGCTTTAATAAGTGCAAAGTTGCAAAGTAAAGAAGCACCAAATATATTGTCACAATTGCTTAATATGATTTTTAAACATGCACTTACTATTATCTCACATTCAAGTTCTTAATAATTAGTTGACAGTTTAGTTGTTTATTGTGAAAGATGTATGTATATCAAATACAACTGTCTTTATGCAAAGTCCGATTTTACATTTGCTTATGTATAGAAATAGGTGCTTCACTTGTACAAATTTTACTCCTTGACAGATATAACACCAGTAAGACTATTAGCATTGTAATTTATGAAGATTATAAATAATGTATGACATAACATTAGGGTACTTCACATACTGCTCTCCGCAGGACGATTTCATTGTTAATGATGGTGAAAACCCTATCCAAAATTTATATATAAAGATATGATGGTCACCTTGATCAGAACCTTCTGAAAATCCATGTGTATTGTATAAACTAGAGCCTGCTTATTAAATTCTCTGACATATTACCTGAACAAATTAATAATTGTTTATTATTTCAATATAAACTCAAATATTTTATAGAAATGCATGCTTTGAAAAATACATATAATATTTTAACACATATACATTCATTTGCATATACGTGCAAGAAACCTCATCATTGTATGTACAAGAATGTTCCAAAAATAATTACACAATCTGTCTCGTATTATACATTGCTAAGCAGATTTATCTGCCTCGTTTTGATGTATGAGGTCCTAATTTATTATTATTCAAAGTATATATTTATTAGTAAACTAGTTTCTCTGTTCCAACTTTCTAATATGTTGAATTTTTAAATATGAAGCTTTCATTTATAAACAAATAGCTTTGAGAAAGTGCATTATTTTCATTTTAAAAAGTCTTTTAATTTTTAATATAGAAACTATAACATTAATTGACATTTACTTTTTGTAGGAGAAGAAATGATCAAATTGATGAATTAAGAGGAATAACTGACCTATTTGATACTAGTGATGTCAAAGAAGAACCTATAGATGCAGCCGAACATCGTAATAAAAAAGTTAATAATTATGGCTTTAAATTTATGCTGTCCGAATGGATGACTGAAGTTCCAGTTGATCTGGAGAATATGTGGTTATTCAAAATATGTCCAGTTGGTGTTCGTAATATGGTAGTGGCAAATAAAGTAAGATATATAGAATTTATATTCTTATTATGATAAATATTTTATTTTTGACTAGGGTGTAACAAAATCATATAATAGGAAAAATCAGTTAAAAGCTGTATTTCAATCAAATTTACCTGGTGGGAGTCATGTTAACAATAGCCGTAACTTCACATTATTAGATTGTATTTATAGATATAAAGAAAAAACTTATTATGTATTGGATGTACTGGTATGGAATTCTTGTTCTCTTTTAAAATGTTCTGTAAGTATTACTTTCTCGAAGCGCAAATAACTACATATGTCTAATAATATTAATAAGTTTTATACTAACCTCATTTATCATTAGTTTCATTGAAACTCCTACTTAGTATGGTATTTTAATTATTGAAAACTTTATATACAAAGGGTACTAGGAAATTTCTGTAATATGACGCAACAATGAAAGGTAGGAAGCTGCTTGTTGCTGCATGTTGAGACATGTTCATACGTGCATAGTAGTCACCGCGCCATATCGATGGGCTCAGTTATTCATTAGCAGTGAGAGTGTAAAGTGCTTGCGATGGCATCGTGGTCACGAAATGAGATAAGGGCAGTTTTGCGTTATAATTTAGTGCGTGGTTAAACATAGACCAGTGCTTGGAAGAAATGACTCTTGCACTAGGTGATTCAGGTGGTATAGAGAATTCCAAAGGGGAAATTTAACTGTGGAGCATGCTGAGAGGCCGGGAATTCCACGAACGTCAGTTACGGAGGAAAACGTTACTACTGTGAGGAAAATGCTTAGCGAAGACAGGCGAGTGACCTACCAACAGATAGAGGGTACTTCAGGTCTAAATGCACTAGCAATTCGTTCGATTCTGCATGATCATATGCACGTGAAGAAACTTTGTTCTCTCTGGGTGCCGCATCGACTGACTGAAGAGCAGATGACACGACGTGTGACTTGGTGCCAGGAGATGCTAAAAAAGTTTAATAAGGGATAATCTCGGCATGTGAACAGCATCGTGACAGGTGGCGAGTCTTGGCTATACTATTACGATGTGCCGACCAAAGCTCAAAACAAAGTTTGGGTCTTTGATGATGAGGACATACCCGTAATTGTCAGAAAATTCCAATCTGTAAAGAAGAAAATGATAGCTGTATTTTTCAAATCGAGTGGAATTGTGTAACGCGTCGTTTTGGACACACAGAAGACAGTCACAGCTAAGTGGTATACTGAACAGTGACTGCCTAAAGTCATTGGATCCATGAAGAACCTGCGGCCAAAGTCAAGAATGGACACCTGGTTCCTCCATCACGATAATGCTTTAGTTCACCGCGCCAAAGCCTGCACCGAATATTTGACCACGACAGGATTGAAACTTCTCACCCTCCCTACAGTCCAGATCTTGCTCCCTGCGACTGCCCTGTTCCCGCATGTGAAAATTAAGCTAAAAGGGAGGCGGTTTTCTAGTGATGAGGACCTTCTGCGGGCTTGGGACAACGAGTGTGCTTTTCTCCGTAGTGAAACTTGGCAGAACTGGTTTAAAGATTGGTTTCGGAGGATGGAGAGGTGTATTGAGTGTAGAGGAAATTACTTTGAAAAAATTAAATAAACAAAGTTGTATTGCAAGACTTTCCTGGCACCCTTTCTATACATGCATAATTATTTCCCGGCCTTTTAAAATATTTTTATAGAAACTTATAAATAGGTATTATTACATTTCATTTTAATAATAATATTACATTAACGACTGATTTTAGTTTTTATTTAGTTCAGTATAACATTGTTAACAATGAAGCTTGTTTTAAGAAAATTTATCAAAAGTATGTAATTAATTAGTGTGTTTCTAAAACAAATATATATTAATTATTATTACTAGCAGTTTAATTTTTATAATAATTAATAATATTTACTTAGCCCAACAAATAGAAATCCAAAAGGATTAATAATAAAAATAGTAATATATTTTATTATGCAAAATACAACAATTTAGTTAACAAATAAACCATCAAATAATAGGTCTGGGTATCGTACAAAATGAAATATTGATAGATTGTGTCGAATATTCGTTTCCGTCATAGAAAGGCTAAAAGTGTTAGAACTTCTTAAAACAATACGTGGAACGAGAAAATTAACGTTTGAACAAGATAAATATTTTTCTTAGGAGATTAACGAACACGTGCGCACAATCTAAATAAGAAACAAGGTATAGTGACATTGCCTATCGTTGGTTTGTGTGCCTATAGTTAACTACATTTTTATTATTTCCTGTTTTGAAAACGGGATAAAATTGAGCAATCTTCCAACACTCTGATAAGGACAAGTTAAATATTTTATATAAAGAATTAACAAAGACGAGCGCAAAATCTCTAAATAGGCAACAAGATATAGCATCATTACCAGTTGCTTGCTTGTTTTTCAATTGTTTTATATATTGGAACATATTCTCGGGCGTTACTTCTTCAAAACGTATCAGAGAGGTGAACGAGCAATGAATCGCAAAAAGTACTAGGTGAAAATACACTGCCGAATGTCGAAACAAAGGCATTGACAATATTCTGGATTATCAAATGCGTTCTGTAAATTATGAAGGCCACCCGGAATCTTAGATGTGTTGCCTCTAGCCCGCAAAAAGTCCCAAAATAAGCAAGGATAATTATATATTTTCAGCGTAGCGTCATGTTTAATAATTGTTGATTTTAACAAGTTTTCTCTATCTTCTAAATTCTCTTCTAAAAAAGTATCTATTGTTGTTTCGGATTATGATGATTTTTTAATATTTTTGGCGAACCGAGATGAAAATACTTTGAATGGAAACTAAAATAACGGAATAAAGTTTTTTTTATAAAATTTAACACCTAAATTCATGTCTGTACAACTATAAAGAATTAACTAATTGACTGACTAAGTCACTATACAGACTTCGGAAATCGGTTTCTTTTGTCATTGGCTAGTAGGACCAGTGAAGATTTAAGATTATCATATATAAGATCAAGGTAGGATGGTGATCATTCTCATTGAGTAAAGGATGAAGATCGCGTCCAATATTCATACTGCAATTAACATTTGAACAACAAAGAAATATTTATCATATTCTTTTAGCATTTTTTGTTGCTCTAATGATAATGTCCGCACTTCAAATCTAATTTTCATGAGTAACCTTAGATTGAATCTAGTGATATCATATCTCCCTAATTGCTGGTACTTAAATTAAACGTCTGTCACGTCATATTAATGATATTGGAGATTTCTAGTAAAGTACGTCCATATCAGTACGAATTTGTTCGGGTTTGGGTTTACGATCTTCATCAAGACTAGTCAAATAACATTACATTTACGCTGCTCGCGCTGTTGAACCTTGACATTAATTGTTTACAATCATGGAATGGGACGACATCGAAAATCGTATTGTTGTAGTTGACCTACTAAAATGCAACATGGAAAAAGGCGATATCTTTAGGACGTTGCGACCGCTTAGAATCACTCGCAATTTTGTGTATCGTGCTGTGAAGTTGTTTGAGGATACTGGTAGAGTATGAGACCGTCAAAGATCCGGCCGTCCGCGCACTGTGAGAACTCCGAAAGCGATCAAAGCCGTGAAGAAACGAATCGACCGAAAACCGCTGCGAAAACAGAAAATCTTGTCGCGGGAAATACAAATTTCGCAAAAATCCATGTCTCGCATTATCAAAGAAGATTTGGGACTCAGCGCGTACAAGCGACACACTGGACACTTGCTCACGGCCGCATTGAAGGAAAAACGCAAGCGAAAATCGAAAGCGTTACTCAGCCGGTACGCGAAGAACGCTCACAGACAAATTCTGTTTACTGACGAGAAAATCTTCACCGTAGAAGAATCGTTCAATAAACAGAACGATCGTGTGTATGCTCGGTCATCCAGAGAGGCATCCCAACTCATCACGAGGGTTCAAAGAGGCCACCATCCCGCGTCTGTAATGGTATGGTGGGGAGTGAGCTTCGATGGCATTACCAAGCTCAATTTTTACGAGAAAGGAGTAAAAACATCGACCAAAGTATATCAATCGACCGTCTTGCAACCCATTGTGAAGCCACTCAACCAATCAGTATTCACCAATAATCCATGGACTTTCCAGCAAGACTCTGCTCCAGCTCACAAAGCAAAAACTACTCAACTGTAGCTCAACGTTCCAGACATCATATCAACGGATGATTGGCCAGCTGGTAGTCCAGACCTCAACCCGTTGGATTACAAGTTGTGGTCCGTATTAGAGGGCATGGCTACCTCTACTCGACACCCAAATATTGAGTCGTTGAAGCGAGCTCTTGTCCGTGCAGTGGACAATTTCCCCATGCATGGAGTGCTTCTCGCGATCGATGAGTGGCCACATCGTCTCAAATCGTGCTGGAAGGCAAATGGAAGTCATTTCGAATAAGTTGTTCTAAGATTTGTAGCCATTAAATAATCCAATAAAAACAAAAAAAAATTTTAAAAATATTAATTCGTTTTCATTTGGCGGCGATTTTTCTTTGTACTAGTATTTATGACTTGACTAGGTATATACGGTTAATATATTAAACTATTAACAGTCAATTTGTTTGACAAGCGATGCTAATCGTTTAAATATTTATTATTTTGGCCCATGGCATTAGTATCTCTCTATTCATTATAAATATAGAAGATATATAGGATCCGAAAAAAATTCGTTTAATCGACTTAATCCCATGATCTCTATCTAATTATTTAATTAGGAATCGTTTTTGTACACGCCGAAGTAACAGTTGCTGACAAATATTTCAAAGATACGTATGTGAAACCACAAGCGCACACACTAGCTTTTTCAAACAAAGGTATTGGACCAAAAAACCAAAGTGTATAAATTACTAAATATGGGAGAAGATAGTATAAAAAAACCTAGACATTTGAACGCATGGTAACAAAAAGCAGTAGTATGTGGGCTGAGAAACAGTTGACCATCAAAAAGGAAAAAATCTTAAAATTGTGATAAATCACGTCAATGAAAGAACTAACATTTAAAGACTTAAAGAACGAAAAAATAGCGCGTTTAAAAATTTTTCTGTAGAAATACACAGTCAGATATTGACGATTTTTAAGTCATCTGTATGTGTAGAACCTTATAATCTAATATTATTCATGTGCCTTTGAAAAATAATGCGCCAAAATTCGATGAGGAACACCAGTGGAAGCAGTAGAAAATTGTAAATATATTCATTATAGTAAATACAATGCGATCGATTCAGTAGTAGAATCAGAAATACACTTCTCTGTGAGGTACTCGTAAATTGTAACTTCCACAATAGTAGAGAGTTGTTAATTGTATCGAACGCTTTACCAAAAAATCAATACAGATAGCATTTACTTATTGCCAAGCATCCAGAGCTTCACCTATTTATTGCGTAATTTCAAACAAATCGATAATAGTACAGAAACACTGTACAGATTCATTGAATGATATAATTTAACATCGCTATACAGTTTTTCATATATGCGGCGCAATTTCTTGAATTTTAGGTTTTTTTCAACGAGCGAATGTGGTTCATGGAGAAAATTAACAACAAAAAGAGCTATATTATGCACGACTGAGATTTAACACAAAAAACAAACGTAAACACCATTATACTGTATTAGATTTAATGTATATGAAATATCGAAGTGAGTGCAGAATGTCAACGAACAAAGAACAGAAATGGAGATAGACTTAAGACTTCAAGTAATAATTCATATGGTTTGCAAGAAACATTGGAATAATCATAGGTATTCCCAAAATATTTAATTTAAATTTACATATACTACCTGTCCGTTTTAAGTTCTCAGATTTTTGTATAACCTGACTAGTGCTTTGGGTTAGATTCGAGCCACATACATCTTGTATATTTAATGAACGGAGAGGTACTAGTGGCATGATCTAAAATAATAAATATTCAAGCGATTAAAATCACTTGTAAAACAAATTGACTATTTAAACAAAAACTTACTTTGCATTGGGGAATTAACTATGGCTTTAGAAATCTAACCTATTATGATAGTGTATATTCATATTATATACAAACTACCTAAATACAGGTATTATGCAGTTATCATTTTCACCAACTTAAAATGAACAGACAGTATCGTAATGAAAAACAAAATCCAAACGAGAAACAGTATCTGGTAATTAAATTGGCCCAGAATTAATAATATATTTCAAATACATAATTATTGTACTCTTCCGGAAAAATAAATGTACATATTTCTTAAATACACAGACTTAGCTTACAATATACATATGTATATTTATTTATTTCATTCATAGTCTTAAGTTTCTGGATCGGTAATCCCTTACCGAACTTATAATCTTTACTTACCCGCTAAATTCTAAGAAGCTAAAGGGGTGGTATAATGCGTTTATTCAAGTAAAACTTATTCAGAATAGTTAGAACCCCCGAAGAGTGAAGAGTGTTTTTGTGATACCGTACTTGGTGTTTTTAGTTTAGTGTCTTATAGCTAGATTGGTGGTGCGTTAATTTTATTTCCTATATTTTTAGATGAAATTATGTACCATGGTTTGTATTCTCAAAGCAAAATTGCTAGAAAAGTAAAAGTTTCACGCCGAACAGTGGCAAGAACTGCAACATTTATCAAAGAAAATTTGCCCTCAACATCAAGATCTCTTCAACATTGCCATCGGCCACGCAAGACCACTGAAAGAGAGGATAGAAAAATTATTAACATTGCTTTGCAGTTCTTTAAAACAAAGGTGTCAGGGCGGCCCGCGCGGAATTAAAATGTCACCGGCCTACGAAAAAACGCATTTAACCGAAGCAATGAAGAAAAAGCATCTGGGCTAAAATGCATCAACATTTTACTGATAGGAAATGGAGGCTTTTGTATAAAATTATATCGTAAACACTTTTAAAAATGTTTTCTTATATTACGTGTTAGTTACTGTTGTTGTGTTAATTTCTCAATCACGGGTCATATTCAGTGACGAGTCACGATTTGCAGTGACTACAGAATCTTCCAAATTTGTGAGATGGACTTCTTAGGACCGTTATAGAAAAGAATGTATAGCGCAAAGTGTTTAACATCCTCCCGTTGTCATGGTAGGATTTTGCATTACTGGGGCTCTAACAGGACCTCTGCACTTTGTTGAAGGAACAGTGAATCAGTATTAAAACAAAAATGTAATAGAAACTGTTCTTGTGTCTTTTTTTAATTTACAAAATCCTTCCACGTCTATGCAAAATGGGATCCAGAATGTTTTTCTCGATTTCGATATACCAGTATTGCTCTGGCTCGGAAATTTACCGGACTTCAATCCTATCGAGAATTTTTGGAGTGTTCTTTTTCTGAAATCTATTGTTTACTGTGTGTTTACTTTCAACAAATTAATTAAGTTAGGATCGAAGAAGAGATTGCATGTTTTGATTTTACATTTGTACTTTAGTTCGTTACAAACACTATAATGTACAATGATATAGAATAAGAACAATTGGCGTTGTGAAGAATAAATGTAGAAATAAAGAAATGAGAAACTACAAAATATACTAATCATAAACATATACAGGGTGGCCCAAAATTACCGAAGGGGTTTGAGTTCATTATAACTTTTTATTTAAAACATAATTATAAAATTTTTTTTTTAAATACAGTATATTAATGGAGAATATTTTTAATTTAATTATGAAAAATTATATCTCGCAAGTGGTGGCCATTTTCTGCTTCGCATATTCGTGCTCTTTCCAAAACATTTTTCATAACCTTTCGCAAAACTTTAGGTGTTATGTTGTTGATTTCGTCGCGTATATCGTTTTTTTTAATTGTTAGATGGTTCTAGGCTTACTAATATAAACTTTTCATTTCAAATAACCCCAAAGGAAAAAGTCTGGAGCGGTTAAATACGGTGAACGCGGAAGCCAATTAAAATCGTTTGTACGCGAAATAATTCGTTCACCAAAGATGTCGCGTAAAAGAGCCATAGCCACAGTGTGCGCTGTGGCTATATTCTGTTGAAACCATACTTGTGGATGGTTTTCCACGGCTGGCCTTAAAAAAATTCCCAACATTGTCCGATATTGAACACCAGTGATGGAAACGGCGACACCGTGTTCATTTTCAAAAAAATATGGGCCAATTACCCTTTCCGACGAAACACCGCACCAAACAGTACACTTAAGTGGGTGTAATTGTCGCTGTTGAACTACTCTTGGATTTTCCATAGCCCATATCCTGCACTTTTGCTTATTAACGAACCCATTTAATCGGAAATGGGCTTCGTCGCTCATGATTAAGTTATAAATAAAATCCTGATTTTCTTCTGCTTTTTGCCGGAAAGAAATTGCATAATCAAGTCGTTGCTGGTAATCTGTCGGTTTCAATTCTTGGACAAGCTGAATTTTGCATGGAAAAATTCTTATTGTATGCAAAACTCTGCAGTGATCCTCGTGAGACACCAAGTTGTGTCGAACATCTCCTGGTTGATGTGTCGAACATCTTCCCGAATACTCTCCTGTGCCCGTTCAATATTGTCATCCATGTGCACCTTTCGTCGTCTGCCGGCACCATGAAGGTTTCTTACGAGAAATAAAGTTCAACGATTTGGGCACGTTGTTCGTTTATGCACTGTTCCATTTTAAATTCCCCAAGTCTTCTTTACAAAATACTGAAAAGAAATTAAAAAAAAATATAATAAAAGTTATAAGGAATTCAAACCCCTTCGGTATTTTTGGGCCACCCTGTACAAATAAAACTTCTAAAATAGATCAATAAAAACTCAAACTACTTATGAGCGTATTGTATGTGCACTGTATCAATAGCAATAGTAATAAGATAAAAAAATGTCTTAACGAAGGCAAAAGTAAAAAACTATTTATAAATTCTTATCAAGTAATTAATAGAGCGAGTGTTAGATATATGCGTAAATAAAATGTGGACAAAAAAGTAATAATATTGAGCAACTACTTCAGTAAATGAAAAAAATATTAATTTTTTAGTAAACATTATCTAAACCATTTGTTGAACAAATATTTACTTATAATTCTTAAAAAATTGATTTTATTTCTTTGACAATAACTACGCACTTAGAAAATCATTACATCAATTGATTAGATACATCTGAAATTACCTAGATATTGGCTAGCTCCATGAACGGTTTAGTGTCCAAATAATTTCTATAATTGAAAAATATGTGTCTATTTGTATTAGTTTTTATCAAATAATTATATTTTGAATATAAATAATCTAAAATCTGTATTGAACTTTTAAACGAAATGTTATGTTGATACACTGACTGGTAGTCTCTGACTTGTGAAGCTTCCATGTTATATTTCTAATTTATCAAATTAATATTAATACCTTTTATTTTGTCCATTTATTTTAAACTCATAATTACAATTTTTGTGTTGCAGACTGACTTCAGATTTTTTTTTCTTAAATCTAAATTAGCAGAAGATCCAGAGCTCACATCCTCATCAAGCAAATTTAAATTTATTAATGTTGAATATTGCGAAGCATTACTGCCAGCAATAGAAAATCACCTTAAAGATGCCTATGTTTTAAATGGGACAGAATTGTCTGTCGATGGTATTTTATTCTATCACAAGTATTGTACATATATGTCTAGACGTACCCCATTAGTTGGATGGTTAAAACCTTACATGATTCCAGAAAAATTATGTATACCTATTCATGAATCTTATATTATGAACAAACCAAAGAATTATGAAAATTTGGAAACCTATTTAAACAACATAAAGATAAAATACAACAGAAAAAGCAACAGTATGGATACAGAAGTGACTGAGATTAATGAAGTAAGTAAATTTATAAATAATTTACATCTACCTACCTTTTATACCTTTAAATGAATAATATTTATTCTGTAATTTTAAACAAATTTGTTACCCAGGTGGCTAAAAAATCTTCAAAAAGACAAGACTGTAGACAATTATAAAAATAATATAGTTATATCCACCTTCGGACACAAAAAGAAGAATTGTGTAAGTGATTAAAAAAGCAATTGCTTTTCATTGGGCGGTGGCGCCTAGACCCTAGACCCATCGTATTTTCTTTGTATTTCATGTCAAATAGATCTTAGGAATATGCTCTTCAGATTACCTGTATAATATAAATAGTGGTAGCACATTAGAATGTGTTATGAACGAATGTTATATAGTTTTTTATTATAGTGAACACAGTGTTTATTGTAAAGAAGTAAATTATATTTGTGGAAGTTGTATTTATATATATAAAATTATTTTTTCTTTTTTAATATGTTATTCGTTGTGTTCTAATTATAAGCTTTATCCTTTTTTATTGGTAGTTTTTACTATTGGCATAATAAAATACTTAATATTTAGTACCAATATTTCGGGGTTCTCCTTTCTCAAGCTATTTTTTTTATATAATCTGCCATACTTTTTCTAGTACATATTATTATTTGTGAATAATAGGTTTTTTATATATATAAATAAATATCTGTGATTACTTACATTTTGTTATTATATTTTTAACATTAACAAACGTATAACGTGTGTGTTTATCTGAACACATGATCTTTGTGAATATTTTTTTAGCGCTTTCCGTAAGCACATCTGTTACTTTCTTTTCTTTACTACATATTTTTATTTGTGAATAATAGTTTTTTTTATAAATAAATATTTTTGATTATTAACATTTTTTTAAAATTTTTGGTGCTTTCCGTAAGCACCTCTGTTACTTTATTTCCAGTTGTTCATTGTTAGGTATGCGTCTATTTGTAAATTCATGTTGACGAATGCTAGTATATACAAGCAGATGCAGAAAATTTATTTTCTAAGAAATTAAGTTGTTATGAATGTTATTAAGATTAATGTCTCGTCTATCGTCTATTGCGTTTTGGTCTTTTTTATGTATAGCCATTTCTTTAATTATATGTTTGTTGTAGTTGTATTCTATTTTGAGGATTTCAGTGTTGTCAAAGTCGGATTTATGTTTTTTCTCTAAATCATGTTCAAATAAGGCTGTTGCATTTACTTTGTTACTGCTTAGACTATTTGTGTTCGTATATTTTCTTATGTAGATATTGTTTTGTTTGACTTACGTATGTATCTTCACAAGATTGGCATTTTTTTATATATACTGTGTGTTAGATTTTCTTTAGCAGTTTCATGTTTAATTTCGGTAAAAAAGGACTTGTTTGTATTTTTCTAGGTTCTCTGATAGGTGTGGTACATACGATAGTCACGAATTTTGGTTTATCGTTGTTTGTGATGGTATTCTCGGTATTTTCTATATTTATATCTATTTTATTTTCTGTTTTTGTGTGTGAATAACCTTTTTTTTGTTTCTTTTTCTACAAAGTTAAGAGGGTCGTTATTTTTTGAGAATTCATAACACTTGTCTACTAAGTTGTGGATTGTATTTAATGGGAATATTTAATAAGAAATTTAGATATCTATATAATTAGTAGGTTTTGTGTATTAATCTGGGTAAATGTTACCATCTTCATGTGTTACAGTTATATCCAGGAAATACAAGCAGTTATTTTCGCTTTCTATTGTAAATTGAGGTTTTTTATGAAAGGAATTAAAATAGTTTTAAGTTTATTAATGGATTAGTGTTTCGAAAATGCAATCGTCAGCATATCTTTTGAAGAAGGGTATGTGGAAGGGAGGATTATTTAACAATTTGTTCTCTAATTCCTCCATAACGGGGTTTGCTATTAGAGCGGAAATGGGTGACTACCACAGCAGTGCCATATTTTTGTTCATAAAAAATATTGTTGAAGTTGAAGTATATTGATTTCATAGATAATTTAACAGCAATTGTATACTCGTTTTTTAGTAACGGTGTGTGTATTCTATGATTTGCCATTTCTTTCCTATTATTTTTATTACTAAATTTGTGGAAGTGGAAGTTTGTAATTATGATTTTTTAGTTTTTAATAAATTTAGTAAATTCCCAGGAGTTTTTTTAAATATAATATTAATTTTCATATGCAGAATCTTGTATTGATGATACTGTAGCTCCGAGCGGTATATGAGTTTTATATAATTTTGGTAGCTCGTCAATTTTTGGTGGTTGTGCGTTGTATATTTTAAATCTTATGTCATGCTCTCTTGTGATACAATTATTTTCTTTCCAGTCTAACCATGTTATTGACTTCGTTTGTTTTTTTGAGTTGGATCATGTTCTATTTTTTTGTATATTTCTTTATCTGATAATAAAAAATTCATTTTATTTAGGTATTTATCTTTTATTGTTATTATGGTTTTGTTAGGTTTGTCTGCTCCAAGTATGTATAAATTTGGGTTTTCCTTTAAATTTTTGTTTTGTTTCTATAATGACTTTGTATAAGTAGTATTTGTTTTTAGACTATTTGTTTTGTTTTGATTACTGTACTGGTAGTTTGTGAGAATATTTACTGTTTTGTCCCTTATATAATTTCTTCGACTCGTTTCAAGATTTTTTCTATTTACTTCTATTGTGGCAATTATATCTGTTTAGGAGACATTTTTGTTATCGTGTATATTAAAATTTGGTCCCAGTGCCAGGATTAGTTAAACATTTGTTGAAATATTTATTTTTATTAGATTCTCTATCCAGTTTTCATTTAAAATCGGGATACTATTATTTTCCGTGAATTGTTTTATATAATGTTGAATTTTTTCAATTTTTTTAATACTTTTTTTTGTTTTCTTATTTTGTTGTCATTTTTAGTTGGTTGTGATTTAAAAAAGTCTGCTTAAGTTTGTTCAGGAAGAAATGTTTCTATATGTTCGAAAGCTTGTTATTTCGTTCTTAATTTTTTTATATTGTAATTATTAGTTTCAGCGATGCAATTATTAAGTTGCTTGTAAAATTTATTTACAATATTGTTATATTTGGTTGTACATTTTTCACTATTAAAATTCATGTGTTATTTTGAATTCGTAAATAGTCTGGAATATCTAATTGTCTGCATTTTACCTGATATTTTAGCTTTTATTGTTCTCTTCTTAGTTTGAGTATTTTTTGCAACATCTTTCTTTGCCTTCTCCAAAAGTATTCCTTATATGATTATAGATTGACTGCGGTTCTGTTGTCATTTTGCTTTTTTTTACGTAGGCTGTCTTACCGTATTGGTATTTTTTTTTACCAATATGTTGATTGTTTTGTTCTACTTATTTTTTTCTTTATTCTTTTTTATTGGGAATTTCAGCCGTTGAGATAATAAAATTAAGTTACCTATTTTTTTAATCTGCAATATTTTTTACAGTTACATGTGTTTATTTGTGAATAATAGTTTTTTCATTATAAATAAATATTTCTACTTATTTACATTTTTTATTATATATTTTTTTTGTTTAATTTACAATCGCAAAAGCATTTTTAATTTTTAGTGCTTTCCGTAAGTACATCTGTTACTTTCTTTCTTTTGTTTATGTGAAGTAGGCGTCTGTTTGTAAATACACAATGACGCATGCTTGTATACCCAAGGAACAATTTTTAAATTTCGCGGGTGTTTTAAGTTGCCCAAGGAAAAAATAACTACATCTAAAATTATATTTTATTTTATTACAGCATCAATATTAATAATTAAGGTGTATATTTCAAAATCAAAATTAAAACGAAAACCGTACGCATTAAAAACACTAATTTCTTGAATGAATTGAAATCATAGCTAACCTTTATTTTTACTACTACCAACTCAAAACTTCCGCGAAATTTAAAAATTGTTCCTTGGGTATACAGGGAGATGTAGACAATTTATTTTCTAAGAAATTAATGTTATAATGAAATAAATGTTATTAAGATTGATAATGTCTCTTCTATCATTTATTGTGTTTTGGTAATTGTTATGTATAATTCGAGGTTTTTCTCTCTAAAGCATGTTTAGATAAGGCTGTTGCATTTACATTGTTACTGATTAGAGTATATTTGTGTTCGTATATTCTTTTATATACATTCACAAGATTGTCATTTTTTTATATACATATATTGTGTTTATTTTTTTAGCTGTTATATGTTTAATTTTGGTAAAAAATGGACTTGTTTATATTTTCCGTTTTGTGGGCTATTTTAATGTTCTATTTTCCAATGAGTTTCTTTAGGTTTTCTGACAGATGTGTTAGATATGGTAAAGTCATGAATTTTAGTTTTTCATTATTTGTGATAGTATTCTCGGTGTTTTCTATATTTATAATCTCTATTTTGTTTTCTCTGTTTTTGAGTGTGAATAGCCTTTTTTGATGTTTTAGAGTTCGGAGAGAAGTTATTTTTTGAAATTATTGTTTTAAATTCGTTGGTTTTTGTACCAATATACCCGTAAACTTGTCAATAAAAACAATAGAAAAAAACTGCCAAACCATAGAAGAACATACACCATTATAAAAAAACAAATTTATAAATTTTGTTAAATTATGTCTGGAATCAACATATTTCAACCGCAACACCTTTTACGAACAAAAATATGGCACTGCTGTTGGGTCACCCATTGCCGCCGCAATAGCAAATCTCGTTATGGAGAAATTAGATAATAAGATTCTAACTAATCCTCCCTTCCACATACCTTTCTTCAAAAGATATATTGATGACTGTATTTAGCAATACCAATCTGTGCACACAAATAAACTTTAACCCATTTAAATTCCTTTTATGAAGAACTTCAATTTACAATAGAAAGCGAAAATAACAGCTTGAATTTCTTATATATAACGGTAATACACAAAGATTTACTCAAATTGGTACAGAAGACCTATTAATTCAGGTAGATATCTAAATTTCTTATCAAATATTCTCATTAAAGGCAAAATAAAAAGAATCAATAACTTAGTAGACAGACTCAGACAAAAACACATTACAAAAAACATAAAATTAAAACAATACTTTAAAAATTAACTACTTTCCAAACTTTATAGAAAAAAAACATCAAAAACAGAGAAAACAAAATAGTGAAAAAACACCGAATCACTGAAGGTTGATATATAACCCCTTGCCACATTAATTTTCGAATTCTGTATACGTATTTCGACAACTAAGTTGTCATCATCAGCATATAATTAAAAAGTGTCGCACCTAGTCAACTACGGCGAAAAATACCCGAACGAAAACAAACTCCGTACGCGATCCGTATCGTTGAGAACGAAAATGTACAGTGTACATTTTCTTCAGTGATTAAGTGAATCAACCACAGGCTCCATCAAAATTACCTTCAAAAAAACACCGAGAATACCATCACAAACAAGGATAAACAAAAATTAATGACTTTACCATATGTACCACACTTATCAAAAAACCTACGCAAACTGTTTGGAAAATACAACATTAAAACAGCCCACAAACCGAAAAATAGTTCTTTTTTTATCAAAATTAAACATAAAGCACCTAAAGAAAAACAAACACACAGCATTTATAAAATAATGGCAAACTTGTTAAGGTACAGCACAAATACTAACCAGTAACAAATTAAATGCAACAGACTTGTCTAAACATGCTTTAGAGGAAACAAAATTGACTTTGACAATGCTGAAATTCACCAAATAAAAACCAATTACAATAAACGTATACTTAAAAAAATTATATGCAAAAAAATGCTAAAATACAATAAATGATAGAAGAGGCATTATCATTCTTAATTAAATTAATAATAATTTAATTTCTTAGAAAATAAATTGTCTGAATCTTCCTGTATATACAAGCATTCATCAACGTGAATTTTCAAACAGACGTATAGCTGATATGAACAACAGAAAAGAAAAAAATATATATATAAAAAATGTAAATAATCACAAATATTTATTAACAAAAAAACTATTATTCATGTCTTCAGATAAACACATAAGTTTGTTAATGTTAAAAATATTTGTGTGATTGTAAATTCTGCAATATTAAACAAGAAAATGTAAGCAATCACAAATATTTATTTATATAAAACTATTATTTACAAATAAAAATATTAAACTACAAAAGGTATTGCAGGTTAAAAAATAAATAACTAGAAAAATGAGGACCCTTCCTTCACTCGAAACATCGTTACTAAAAATTAAACCATTTTTTTCAATGTCTTGAGAGAGACAATTACAAAATATAAACGCTAATAACCAAATAAAAAAATGCCAGAAACTATAACCTCAAACTTGTTCAAAACAAACAAATTATTTTGGATTGTCGCTTCATGTAAAAAACGAATTTATATGCAGCTCATTGCTGTGTATTTTGCATTAGGTATGGATATAAATATGTACTATGCTAAGACATTTAAATGTGCATAATTATGGTACACTAAAATTACACATAATAAACTTATATACAAGAATTCATCATAAAAAAGGTTTACAATTCTTAAAAACATTTCATTCATGTGTATAAAAATGTCCATTGTTCTGTGGAAAATTTTAGTTTAAATTTTTGAAAGAATACGTAATTCATTTATTATTTATTAATTTTGCTTGGAATTCACTTAATATTGCGAGATGTTCTTATATATCTTGAAAACTACTAAACCTTTCCGATGTTGTGAGATTAACATTCCACAACCTCAATAAAGCATAAACATTGATTTAAACACACTTATTGTATATTCTTTTGAGAATTCGAATATAATTTATAGTAATGCCTATAACTAAATGATATCATTCAATCGAGTAATTATATTATTTTGTATCAATGAGTACATTGAATTATCTTCTTCACACCAGAGGGAAATAACCTCTTATTTGAAGAGGTTGCCAATTAGCCTGATTTCGTCAGTTGTGTATGGCATGCTATTTATGATATAACCAAGATGATAGAGATTGGAGAACAGGGCGTGCCTACTAAGAATAAGGGCACTAATAATTTTAAAAAATCATATTACTCTAAAAGATGGAACATGGAGAAAAACTTACTTTGGCATCTGCCATTAAATAAGGTGTCATTTGTTTGAATATATAGCAAAGAAGTTAATGAGATAATTAAGTGTTTATATCCATATAAATATTATTCCTTTATTTCCATTTTATTGCATTTGTAAATTACACCTTCAATAAACAGTATATGTTGATTTAAGTGCTCGTCTGTTATATAGCTAGTAGAATTTTGATAAGATTCCTTATAAAGCTAGAAATACATAGAATGTAATTTGATGATATTAAACTACACCTATGTAGATGGAGCGAATTTACTGTTTTTCTTTTTGTTATATTTGAATAGATTGTAGTAATGTCGTATTCGATATGTAGAGAAAAGAATGGCATAGGTGAATAAAACTAGTGATATGATAATGGATCAGGGGAAGATAATATCCATTGTAATTTCATTTCATATCATCATCGATCACAATAAGCTGAAAAATTTTAAACATTGTAAAATGACTAAGATTAACAAATAATAAATGGAAATGGTATACAAGAGGTAATACCCTTAATGACAGAATAATGCAGTACAATGCCAATTGGAGATAAATTGATACAGTAATTATATATAATTGTGCAAGTAAATAGTTATAATTTGTCAACCAAGGTCAGGATTATGTCAAACATCAATATTAATGATCATATGATAAAGAAGATTCCAGGAATCGTCGGACAATATTTTAAAAAGGCATGTTTTAAATACATTGAGTAAAATGTCCGACAGATGATTATAAGAGTTTTTGAAATTTTATACAAAAACGTAAAAAATGAGAATTTAATGTAAAAGATAAGTTTAAACACATAGATTTAATACATAATGAATTTAGAAATTAAAATAAAGATATTTTGAAAAAGAACAATGGAAATGATAGAATGATGACGTGGAGGATAAAAACAATACACATTATGTTTTTCTATACAAAATGCGTGCAGGGCACTTTAGCAGCTTTTTCCGCTCTCGTATAAGCGAGAGCAACAGTGGAAGACGTGCGAATGCGCCTGACTTTCAAAACCAAAAGCCGTAGAAAAATTTTGTAAATATTCGTACGCACAAAATTTTGTTAAGTTTATTTTTCGAATTTATGATGATATATTAGAGACCCTATGCTTCGATAGAGGTGCTAACAGCTCTTTAAAATATTTTTTATTAATTTAATTTCATTCAAAAATTTCGAATTTATTTTAAGCTAATTTCTTGTCTGGACTTTATCGATGTAAATTTAATTATTTGATTTACATTAAATATTCAATTAGTGACGTGTTTCTATTAGGTGGACGATCACCATGTGTGTACTAGATAAATGGACGTATCGCAACTACGTGGTTCAGTTAAAAAGTTTATTTTGTATTTTCTTAAAGTAGTTTATCTTGTTTTGATTTAAAAGACAAAAAAGAAATTAAAACAAATATTTTTGGATTATTATTTTTTAATTTAAAACGTTTTATCTTGTGCATTGTTTAAAATATATGTAATCGTGAGTCTTTGGATTAGGTCGGTGATGGCCATGAAAGTGATAAGCGAATACGTGTATATTTAGTTATTTAAGTTTCGTTTATTCATTAATAATCCAAACATTTTGATTCAAGGTTTGTAAATTTAAACGAAGTTAGGTCTAAATTGTTTGAAGACGTTATTAGTTATTTTTTGATGTCGTTTTCTGTATATATTATAATTACATTTAACGCTACCTGTTACTACCAAACATTTCATAGATTTTTCATATATTTTATTTATGTATATGTATTCAGTCTTAGCTGATGTAATAGAGCATAGTTTGCAAGAGTAATTTCTTGTTTTATTTATCTGATTGTTATGTGCTAGGCCTAGATTATGCCAAAGAGCCCCTGCTCAACCCTATTTTAAAAAAGAATCCAAAAGTCTTATAACTAAATATCGTGCTGTGAGCAAATGTTTATATCAACGCTCAAATTTTATTCAATAATTCATAGCAATATGTTTGAACAAGGCTTGGACTTTTCAATATTTATATCCCTTTAACCAATCAGAAAACGATGTGCTTATCACGATTTTTTATTTAGTATGCGCTTACGTTGCTGATACGAAATATAATTATTTGTATCTATCTTTATTCTCGTACCATATAACAACAGAGTTTAAAATTTTATAAAAATGGAAGACCCAGGTGTGTATTTTTGTCATATTTTACTAGTTTATTTCCATAAAGGGAAGAATGTGCAGCAAACTTGTGAAAACTTGGAAAAAGTTCGCTGTAAGTGTTTTACAAGAACGTCGATGCCAATGATGAGTCACAAATTTCCGTGTTGGTGATTTTAATCTCAACGATACTCCACGATCAGGGTAACCCATAAAGGTTAATCAATACAAAATAAAGGGTTGGTTAAGTCAAACCCATGGCACACAACACGAAAGATTGTAGAAGTATTACACACTAACCTTAGGTAGGATACGTGAAGTTCGATATTTAGATTCATCATAAACTCGAAATTCAGTTGACGGCATATATAAGCATTTGTGATATGCTCCTTAAATATTAGGAAAAAGATCTTTTTTGTGTTGAAAATGGTTTTGGTTCCGGCCTGAAGATTTACCTCAAACATTATCAAAGGAAGGTTATGCTGTCAGTGCGGTGATTTTATAGTCGTGCTTTCATGCAACTGGTAAGACACAAAACAAAGCCATGGTATTTCATCACGACAATGTGGTTTTACATACAAGTTTGATCACACATCAACAAGTATTGGATCTTGAACGAGATATGCTGCCATATCCACCATATTCGCCGAACATTATGCCTTCAGTCTCCCACTTGCTTCGTTTTTTTTTTTTTTTGAATGTATTTATATTATTGTTCACGTTCCATACTTTTTTACATATAAAAGGAAAAAAATCATAAAATGGATTTTTTTACCAAGGTAAATCAAGTACGACACTCTAAAATTTTATTGTGTATTTAAAAAATGTCCGTTTATTATTTTCTCTATATCTATGTTTATATAAATTTCTTTATAAAAATAAATTATTATTACTATTGTACTTAAAAATATAATTGCATGTTAAGCTTTAATGTGCATTACTATAACATATTACCACTTTCCAGTTTTAATAACACCGTATCTGTTTTAGATGGACGTAGAACATATCGAAGAAAAAGAAGTTGACGCCATGCTGTGAATTTCTGAATTTTAAAATATTTTTCCGGTCTCAACTATTTGACAAATTTTAAAGAATATAGAAGCTTCTATATTTAATAGTGACTGTAAAAATCTTTAAGCATTATTGCTTTTTCTCATTGGACTTTATTTTAAAATCTTATAAATAAAATTCTAACAATGCGATAAACCATTTATATGAATTTGAAATTAAATTTCGAAGAGATGCTTACATCAATGTAATACTGTCATTTTATACCAGCACTAAATGTTAACAGTAGTGAAAGATGACAAATAAAACTATAAATAAAATAACCTTTTAAACTCTATTTTTCTTTTAAAAACTATTTGTTTGTGCTCTCATTTAATAGGCGTGCCAATGGTTTTCTAGACTGTTGAACTATGATATATTTTTTAGGTATTTATATATTCATAGTAACAAAAAGCATTTTAGATATTTTACAAGCTTGCACGAATTCAAAATTGATGCCGGGAATACTTAATAATTTATTCCAAATACTAATTGATTTTTATTTGTTTAGAAATAAATGAGCTAGTTTTACGAGTAAGCTATATTTATATCTACCGAAGTCATATAAACATTTCTTATTTTATATACGTGGGTAGCCGTTTATATTTCGGAAACTTTTGAAAACTAATACATATTTCGGTACACAAGACTCTTTGGAGTGAAGGCAGGTAAGTTTCGCAAGTTTTTTTCTTGTAATATTATCTCAAAAATATCGTTTTTATGACGGTACGGATTATTCCAGCAATTACCGCAGTGGGCCATGAAATATAATAGATATTTATAGGTGCTCTAATAGATATACAGTAGGTTCTCTGTATAACGGATAGTAGCGGTGTATATAAAATTGTCCATTGTCCAGAGATGTCCATTGGTGGGAGGAAAAAAAGTATAAATAATTTTTAATTAATTTGTTCTTACAACATACTTAAAACTAACTTATTTAAAAAAATCTGAAATGTTAGCTTGTTTTAGATTTTCAATTCATCTTTTTACAATTTGTTTCTACATTGCATACTATCTCAGCCACTTTTCTCCTTGAGTAATGGTTGCCAGATAAGAAAAAGAAGTTTTGAATATCCTTTAGCTTTTCGTAAGTTTCGTTAATGTTTTTAGTTTCTGAAATAATATCATCATCCTCACTGTCGCTATCACGTACATTGGTACTGCTTTGAAATTCACGCACACAATTACCTTTCCCATTTACTAAAGGTAATTCCTTTCCTTTTCTCCAACCATATTCGCACACAAGAGAATAGTTAATCGTTCCTTAGCAGCTTTGCCACCGGAACATTTTTCATCTTTTAATGTTTTATTTGGCAAAGCCCGGAAAAAAAATCCAGTTTCATCTGCATTAAAAATGTTTTTCAGTGACTATTCCTTTGTGATAGTTATCAACTGTTTCTTCCAGCCAGATATTTCAGCCACATTTACTGCGGCGGATACACTACAAATTGTTCGAAGCGATGTGTCGTGTCGCTGAGAATACTTTTCAAATCACCCACTTGAAGCTTTGAATTCATAATTTAGCTCTTGTGCAAATTCGAGAGCTTTTTCCCTTATTATTTTACCGGATAATGAAATATTCTTAACGCGCTCTTTGCAAAACAAGTCATACATTATTTGGTCCAGTGCAGCTGCTTCTGTTTTCACAAATTCCTTCTTTTGCTGTGAATTTACATTTTCAGCAAACCGTCTATTAATATCAACTTCGTTTTTAAAAATATCGCCGACTTGACTGACTTGTTAGAGCACTAAATATCAACTGAATGCTATAGAAGCTATAGCTGTTTTATTTAATTATCATAATTATTATACATTTATATGTATGTAATTACATATAATAAACCGAAAGACCATCATTACAGCACTTATTATATTAAAATTATTACAGTACTTATTATATGTATTAAAATAATTATGTTTAAAATTATAGGAATTGCAATAAAGTACCAATGTCCATTTAAATTTACTGTAATGGATATGTATCTCCATTGTTAAAAACGTTCTTTGGTGAGAGATGTTGTTATATAGCAAATAGTATACTAACGGTCGGTGCATCAAAAACTGCCCATTGATTAGAGACGTCCGTTATGAGAGAATATACTGTATTTGCCTGCAATTGCTTACAAATCTCGAAAAGGACCTAATGTAAACACATTATTTATATTTAAACGCAATTATATTATTTTTTAGAAGTTTACTAAATTTCACTAACTGACCGAACTAATATGGACGGTAGTGTACATACGTTTGACAGATCTTCTACACGAGGGCCCCCCTCTTGTTGGCAAACACTATTAACCAGTTCTAGAAAAATACATGTCGTAAATGTCGATATTTTGATATTACGTAGACAAAATTTGAACTCAAACTAGCAAAACATTTATATATAATATAAAAAAAACCATTATTAAATTAGTTGTAGCAAAAGCATTCATACTGTGTACGGTTCAAACAAAATTATTTGGCGGTGAAACTGCGCAGTTACTACATACCCCTTACGCGTGGTAATTAACAGAAGATACCAGGTAAGAGATCCATATTAAGAACGCTTTGACATTTGTACTTGTTTAAATTATATATGTAAATCGAAATATTTATTAAACGAAATACATTTTAATATTCTCACATAAAAGATGTAAATTTATCATTCGATAGTAATATTAATTACCATAATCCCGCAAGAGAATCGTATATACATTACAGGCCATAAGTGAGGGACCACTTATAAATAACAAAACACTTGTATTTTAGACATATCCCTTAGACTTTTACCTGTTTTGGTGAG
Organism: Dermolepida albohirtum; assembly: GCA_031893035.1. Lineage (NCBI taxonomy): Eukaryota > Metazoa > Arthropoda > Insecta > Coleoptera > Scarabaeidae > Dermolepida > Dermolepida albohirtum. The sequence goes on along the minus strand of JAVIWB010002126.1, from coordinate 234,533 downwards.
AATAATTGAAATAACAGTTGTAAATGTAATTCTGAGAAGGATTATTCGGATTATTATAAATTAGATAAATATATTTGTTTCTGAAAAATATTGTAAATCCTTTTAATAGTTTCATGGCGTCTACTTAATAGAAATATTTTATATACCCCAATAAATTTAATACGGTTTACAACGCAATATTATTATAATTTTATTAGGAATTCATAGTAAACTATTTAGCAATTTAAAAATTAGTTTTTGTGCAGTATTTGTCCGAGTAAGTTGCAATACGAGTATTTGAGAACAGACGTGAAAGTTACTTATAAAAATGCCGAAAAGAAAGGAACTTAGCGCAGAAACTCGTAGTTCTAAAGGGTTTTCCAATAAGGACTTGACAACTTTTTTTCAAAATAAAATGCAGACCTGAGATATTTCAAAAACTTTATTATCGGGTTGAAGTACAATCAAAACATTTATGAATGGAACTCGACTTCGTTCATATGGCCACCGCGGGCACGTTTGCAGCTGTCGATTCGTTGGACCCAATTTTCGATGACTCGGCCATATAAACGGCTGCTATTTCGCGTTCAATGTTGGCTCTGAGCTCTTCCAACGTTGTCGGCTTGTTGGCATAGACCAATGACTTGACGTAGCCCCAAAGAAAAAAGTCTAGAGGCGTTAAATCGCACGAACGAGGCGGCCAATCGACTGGTCCATTTCTTGAGATAACACGCTCATCAAACTTACTCTTCAATAAATCGATTGTAACGTGTGCTGTGTGGCTTGTGGCACCGTCCTGCTGAAACTACATGTTGTCCAAGTCCATATCTTCCAATTCGGGCCAAAAATAATAGGTAATCATGGCGCGATAACAATTACCATTCACAGTAACGTGACGATCATTATCGTCGACGAAAAAATATGGCCCTATGACGCCGCCGGCATGCAAACCGCACCAAACAGTTATTTTTTGTGGATGAAGTGGTGTTTCATGACGCACATGTGGATTTTCACCCGACCAATAACGTATATTTTGCTTATTGACGAACCCATTGAGCCAAAAATGAGCTTCGTCACTGAAAATGATTTTGCGATGAAATTGATCATCTTGGCGCATCTTTTCCAGAGCCCAATCGGAGAACGTACGTCGCTTCAAATGGTCCATCGGCTTCAATTCTTGAGTCAGCTTGATCTTGTATGGGTGTAAACCAAGATCCTTACGCAAAATTCGCCATAAAGTGGTCTGGGCGATGCCCAACTCTTGAGAACGCGGTGGAATTGACTGATTTGGATCATTTGCTACGGACGTTTCAACGGCAACGATATTTTCGACACTTCGACCAACCCGTTGTCTCACTGGCACGGCAACATCACAGAACGAATATGTAGGCTCAAATTTTTGCACTAAACTTGTTATTGCCTGTCTACTAGGGCGAGAATTACGACCGAAAATCGGAGTTAACGCTTTTAAAGTAGCGATCACCGCCTCCGAATCTCTGTAGTAAATTTTTATAATTTGCAGACGTTGTTCGTTCGTGTACTTTACCATGATGAAAATGTTAAATTTACTGAATAAATTGACAGTGACAGTTCGATGATTAGTGAAAGGGTGCGTTCACAAATTGAATTAAAATTTGTCAAGTCCCTATTGGAAAACCCTTTATAATAACGCTATAAAGTGAAAAATTTTCACTGCGGCAAATAGCCCAAAAGTTAAATTTATCTTATCACGCGGTGCAAGGAACAGTGAAGCGATATTCACAAAGTGGATCATTACAACCAATAAAACATTGCGGAAGGCCAAGAGTAACTACCAGACAAGAGGATTTGCGCCTAAAAATACTATCAAAACGAAATAGGCGCCTCACAGCTCCTCAGCTTCGAGCAGAGCTGAATGAAGGCCGTCGAAAGCCGGTGTCACTGACTACTGTAAAACGACGTTTGACAAAGGCGGGACTACATGGGCGTATTGCAGCTCAAAAACCATTATTGAATCCACGAAATCGTAAAAAACGGTTACAATGGGCCCAGGACCATCAACACTGGGATATGGAAATGTGGAAGCAATGTTTGGTAGTAATCGACGAGTTTTCGTTCGAAGACAAGTGGGTGAAAGGATGTTACCCGAATGTGTAGTGCCAACTGTTAAACACGGGGAGGTTCTGTGCTTGTTTGGGGATCCTTTTCCTTTGATGGTGTCGGAGATTTGTACCGCATTGAAGGCATTTTAAAAAAAGAGGGGTACCCGAAGATTTTGGAGAAACATGCAATTCCGTCTGGATTAAGGTTAATTGGTAAAGGTTTTCACCTACAACAAGATAATCATCCCAAACATACTTCCCAACTTAAAAACTATGTGAATCAAAAAGAGGAGGAAGGGGTGCTGATAAATATGATTTGGCCACCACAATCACCCTATCTCAACCCTATCGAATTACTGTGGCATGAATTAGATACAAACGTGAGAGAAAGCTGTCCACAATCGCAGAAACAGGTTTGGGAGCAACTTACAAGGGTGTGGAATAATTTACCAATGGATACGCTCCAGAAACTTGTATCGCGGTTGCCTAATATTTGTAAAGAAATCATTAAGAGCAGAGGTGGATACTTCGACGAAAGTCGAATATGATAAGAAATTCTACAGAATATGTTGAAATTATTTTATTTTATAAGGAAAACTGTTCATTTGTCTCATAGATATAGTTTTGTAGAAATATACGTTTTGTTTCACTAAGCGTGCATGTTTTTTTTAAATTTCATCTGCTGATCCCTCACTTATGGCCTGTAGTGTATATACACATATATAAGCAAAAATAAAAATTTTAATAACAAAAATACCTAATTGCTTTTTAAGAATACTAGGAAAATAATTATTGAATTTTAATGCTTCATATCTGTTACTACGAGGGTAGCCGTTGTTAGTGTTGCCTCCGATCTGATGATTGCATCGTGAAGTTTGTCATTTTTGACAATATATTTACCTTCACAGTTTCATTATCTGGTCGCTATTTCTATTGTTGACAGTAACTTGAAAATTTTATATCAGCGAAAAAATGGAATTAACTCGCGAACATTTTCGTGCAATTATTTTTCATAACTTTCCGCGTGGATTATCTTAACAAGAATGCATCGACGCGTTGAATTCTTTATATGGTGATGAAGCACCATCGAAAACTACAGTATATCGTTGGTATAGTGAATTCAAACTTGGACAGCGTTCTTTGGACGATGAATTTCGTGGAGGTCGTCCCACAAATGTTGCTGTGACGAAAAACAGTAATGCAGTGTCTGAATTGATAATGCAAGACCGTTGTTTGACATACCGTGAGATTGAGGCATCTCTAGGTACTAGTAGCACCAGCGTGCACAAGATTCTGCATGAACATTTAGCTGTTGAGAAGCTATGTTCACATTGGGTACCACATAATTTGACAACCGCTCAAAACAGGACTCGCGTCGATTGGTGCCAAGAAATGCTCAAAAAATACAATGGCGGTGCTTCAAAGAACATTTATAAAGTCGTCATAGGTGATGAATCTTGGATCTATACGTATAAGCCCGATAGTAAACAGCAGTCGACTGTGTGGGTGTTCCAAGATGAGCCAACACCAACAAAAGTTGTCCGCGCTCGAAACCGTGCCTTTAGAGAGTTGTAGAACGGCCAATTCCGAACACAACTATTTTTTTGCCAAAAGTTTTTGAAAAAATAAGGAAAACAAACCGAAAAGACAGATCATTCTTCACCATGACAATGCGAGCTCTCACAGGTTGGTTCAAACAATTGAATATTTGACTAGGCAAAACATTGAATTGATGAGCCATCCGCCGTACAGCCCTGATCTAGCACCCTGTGATTTATTTTGGTTCCCATACGTGAAGAATAAACTTCGCGGTCAACGGTTTTCTACGCCGGAAGAGGCAGGTGAGACATTCAAAGCTTATATTTTAGAGATACCGCCTTCAAAGTGGTAACAATGCTTTCGGATTGGTTTAAACGAATTCAAAAGTGCATTGATTGTTAAGGAGAATATTTTGAAAAGCAATAAAACTATTTTCGATAATAAAATTTTTTTGTTTGCTATTCCCGAAATATAAGCAGCTACCCTCGTACTTTTAATTAATCGGTATAATTGTTGTAATATTGTTGAATCAAGTAGTTCATTTCCAAAATTGCATTTATTAGACTTTTTCAAACATAAAATCTATTTTTTTATTTTTAAACTTTTATAGAAAATTTTTGCTGTATCTTCATTATTATACCTTGTCTTAGAATAAGAAGGAGTGATTCAAATTTTGCGCCAAAATAGTACATATTTTTAAGAGATTTCATTGGTTCTTGAACAGGCAAGTTTAATATGGATAAATGAATGCCAGATATCCGCCATTTTTCACAATCTATAAACATTTAATTACATTTTTGCATGGTTTCATTTTAATAATATTTAATCTTAATTTTGGATAGGTTGTACATACTAACCCAAAAAGTAACGTTTGTACAACATACATTAAAATGCATTTTTTTTCATTTATTTTTATATAATAAAGAAAAGGATTAATATTGTTGACAAACTACTACATTCACAACTGTGTTTCATTTTTATGGTAAGTTACATTTTTAAGCAATGTGTTCCGCGTTTTAGCGGGATATTTGAATCGCTCCTTATCCTGAAACAATTAATGTAATAATATTACACACACACACACACACATATATATATATATATATATATATATATATATATATTCTTAAATACTATAAGTTTATAAACTGCACATCATAATTTAATTATATAAAAAACAATTTGTAAATATTTTAATTTATTCTTGACGTTTCATAGATCATTCTCTCAGCTTCTTCAGAAATTCTATACTGTTACTGTTAGTAAGTTAGTAGTTTCATTTAGCTAACTTGCGCATAGAAGAGGTTAGAAATGATCAAACGAAATCATTGGATAAATAAACGGTAACAAGTTAAGCCATGGTTTGTATCACAAGAAGACGTACAGTTACTCCAACAAAATAGATCTCTCTGATTTACTATTTTGCTTTAATAATCGACTGTAATGCACGTTGTTTTGATAGTCTGATTGCGTATTATACACGTGCCTAATTCTTTGAATTGATTAATTAAATAAATACATCGTGCAGAAGTTTAGTGACAATTCTTGCCAAAAAACAAAAGTTGTTACACACAATAAAAAACTTATCGTCTGTCATTATAAGAGTGATATTGCTTTTTTGTTCTTTGTATTATACGAGATATATATCTGCGTTGAATTGAGGTATTTAAATAAAATTTATAGTATATTTAAGTGAAATAATATACTGATATACTTGATTAAGACCGACTCTACTAATCAACGAATAAGAAGGCTGATTTATATATTATTGAACATTTAGTTCTATGTAAGTTTTTTCTCTCGGTACATCGCGATGTCTGAAAATCGTTCTTGTTTTACTTTATTGGGAAAAGAAAATGCTTAGGTTTTGAAATTCTGAAATAAATAGTAAAGCGAGTCTATATTAAATAAATGTCAAATAACCATTTTACTAAAACACGTCATTCAGTTACAAGTTTGAAAATAAACGAATAAATTTATATAATCTTATTTCGTGATTTATGGAGTTTCAGTGATAAAAGTTTATATTTGTAATTCAAATTGTAATAATATAATGATAGATAAACAAATATTAATGATTTATATCATTAACACATACGCACAGTCAACAGCAGAAATAGGTCCCTAATTTAAACTCGGAAATAACTTATCAATTTTCGAAACGGTCTGTAGTGCCACAAAAAACGAAAAATTTAGTGACCATATAGCTCTTTCAAGGGAATATATCAAAGGATATTATTTTTCTACCAACCCTTAAATGCTTTAAATAACAATTTTTATTAACTGCCTATTAAACATTGAAATTTTAATAACACACTATCTATTGCTTAGTATTTATTTTGAATTCGACTACTCAGTTTTTGTCTGTTTATGTGTATAATAAAAAAGGGGATTTTTAAAACTTCTGCTTACTACATTTTTAATTAATACGAGCTATTCGTATAATTCGGTCAAGTCATCTCAGAGGCACTGGTTGAAAGCAGTCAGACTTTGGTGATGCTTTCGACTGTGTTCAATACCACATAGTACTGCAAAAAGATTTGGATTTAATTTAGATGTACAGCTTTTAATACATTTAGAAGAGTTCAGTATGCGAGATAAAAGAATGGCGTTGCAACATATGGTCTCACTCAAGATTCAAATCTAGTCTCATTAATTAATCAAAAGTATTACAAATCTACAATTTATGTAATATTATTGAGGCAATTAGTTCCATTGTTTTAATGTACACTGACGATTTTAAAATGTTCAGTGTGAATAATGGTGTCAATGACTGCAAATATTACGGGATCCTGATACATTGTCGGTGTAGTGGTAAAGAACAATTTTTGCTTAAATGCTAGTAAATGGAAAATTATAAGTATTAAGTATAATTATACAATGAACAATAAACTTGACATATGCGTAACATTTCAAATAGCAATTATAGAGTTCCAATCGCAAATCAGTGGGTTTATTACAAGATCGTGTAAAGATTTTCGAACTTATAACATTATTTTAATGTATTCTTTTTTCTATCAATTTATTTGATCAACAAACTCCAACTGATAATTATATAATGTTACTTCTATATACTTTTAACTAAATAATTAGATTATGTTATTAATTTAGATTAGCTTTTCTGTTACCTTTAAATTAATTTATTTTCTGCTAGTCTAGTTCCATTTTAAAATAGAAAGGTGTAATTATTTTTATATGAATTGTATAAATTTAAAACTTGACGTCGGTTCTGACAATTCTATATTTATCATTTATTAAAAAAAAAAGAAACATTTGACGTTGCAGTATCATCTTGACTCGTACTGCAATAATTCAGAAATGCATCGGTAATCTTTCTTACACCGAACTGTAATTACATTTTTTTCTATAATTGTAAAATATGAAAGAATATATTTTATTAATAATCAGTTACCTATTATTTGTTATTCGTACTGCATATATGAAAATGCAAAAAACAATATATAGCGAAGTTTTAAGAATAATAATAATTTAACGAACTTTTCAATTTAACAAGTTTTCAAGTTTTTTTATATTTCTGTACATAATTTAGACTTCATAAATGTTTAATATAAAAATAAAGCTATCAAATAACGAGTGTAGTCTTTGATATATAAACTGGTTTTAATTTAAAAAAAAGCGATTTAATTTCAAGAATTGTATTTTCACCTTTAATAAAGTACTTCATAAAAAAACTGCTCAAAACTTGCGAAATGTGTAATAGAACTATTTGTAGTATTCATTGAATATCCCCCCAAATTGTATTTGTGAATCTAACATACACTAAATTGTTTATAGATTAGGTTAAGTATTGTTTACTTATTTATTACATTATAATGACAACTTATGATGAAACTATTTTTTTTATAAAAATATACAACATATTTTCGAAAAGCTTTCCTTAACGTTTTCAACATTACACATTAATAGACAGTTATTAAATTAAATACTGATTTAATTCATTACTGGCTGGGGGTGCATTTTCTTAATTCTTCTATACTATATTCAAACAATTGAATGAAATATAGGAACTGATAGTTTTGTAAGTTTACCTAGGCATTAAAAAATGCGATACTTCTGCATCTGTAAGAACTGAAGAACGGTCCTCCCCTGGAGTGTGTATATATATATATATATATATATATATATATATATATATATTGTTTGTTCAATTATATCAGGTGACTAAAATAACACTGAAAAGCAAAAGTTGGTTTGGAACATTGGGCTTAATAAATAACACACCAATCTACTTAATTTTTACTTTTGAAGAAACAGTAGAAGATAAATATAGTTAATATATAATAAAAAATATTCCAAATTCATTTTATCCTATATAATTAACAATTAGTAAGGCTACTTTAAAAATACAGGAATGAATAAATGATATAAATTGTCAGCATTTTGGACCTCTTTAAAATTACGATAATAACCAAAAAGTACTTGATTTCATTTTTTCTTAATGGAAAGATCACTATATAACCAATTCTACACAATTTTTGTGTTCGAGTTTGTGTAATATTGTTCATGATAGATAAACTAGTATATCAAGAAGATTGGAGTATTTTTACATATGACGTGTGTTTCCAAAATTTATTCCAGATTGATTTGCCCCCTTGTTGCTACCCATTTGAAGACCGATAATTGATTGACCGGCGCGTAGTTTCTCCTCTGTAAAATGTCTTTCATTTTTTTCTGCTTCTTTCGGTCCAATACTTGGTTTACCATAATTTCCCGCCTGCAATTATTATTTCACGTTTTAATATAAAATTCTAATAATATATTTTATTAACAAGTGCAGTAAAGTAAAATTTTAATGCCAAAATTTTTCAGGATTAATTGATAGGAATGTACGAATTATTTTACGCACATGCATATTTAAAACAAAAATAATAAGCTTTCAAATCAGTTTGTTCAGTGCTGTTCCTATTATCACAGCTGTTGTTAAATGATGAATGGGTGTTTGCTTTTAATGGTGTAATATGGATAAAATGGACTTGGATTGAAGGGCATAACGGATATTCTTATCAGGTGTAATGGTTATCTGATTGTTTGATTTACTGATAAAAAATATGCCCCAGGTTTAAGGTTATGCATACTGTTTATTTCGACAATACTGATTATCGCTAAAATAATATTCAATTTCTTTTCGTGCTATATTAAAAGCTTCCTGATAGGGTTAGTTATAATTTTCGTTTACTATTCAATTTACTTAAAGTATTAGTTACAAACTAGCAAAAAATATAGCAGATTTTGAATAATTTAGCATAAGTGAACTAAAATTAACTATCTTGTTCTACGAGGTATGGCAATTAAATAACGAGACCGCGTTCCTTTCATCACGTAGCTGTAGGACGAGGCTGTAGAACCATTGACGTTGAACTAGTGTCGTGATAATGGTTAACATAAAAATCGAGCAGCGAATTAACGTGAAATTCTTTGTCAAATTAAAAAAAAATCGCACGTGCGCGAGTTTTTGGATGGCACAAACGGTTTTCTAAAGGTCGGGAAGAGGTCGACGATGATAACGCTCTGGTTGACTTGTGACTGCAACTGAAGGGCACATTCAGAAAGTTAATGAAATGGTGCGGAAAGACCGACGTCTGAGCATTCGGATGCTTATCGATATGGTAAACATTAAAGAAACAGTAAGACACATTTTGCATGATGAATTAAACGAGACAACGCACCAGCTCACAATACCCTATCTGTGAAGCAGTTTTTAGCGGACAAGCTCATCCAGCGGACAAGCTCATCCCAAGGAACAATTTTTAAATTTCGCGGAAGTTTTGAGTTGGTAGTAGTAAAAATAAAGGTTAGCTATGATTTCAATTCATTCAAGAAATTAGGAAATAACATGTTTTTAATGCGTACGGTTTTCGTTTTAATTTTGATTTTGAAATATACACCTTAATTATTAATATTCATGCTGTAATAAAATAAAATATAATTTTAGATGTAGTTATTTTTTCCTTGGGCAACTTAAAACACCCGCGAAATTTAAAAATTGTTCCTTGGGATTGCTGTGCTTGATCATCCTCCGTATTAGCCAGATCTCGCACCATGCGACTTCTACCTGTTCCCAAAAGTGAAAAGTGCATTAAAGGGAACACTTTTTCAGTCTGTTAAACATGTAAAAGCAAAAACGGCAGAATTGTTGAAGAGGCTGACAACTGATGAACTACAGCATTGTTTTGAACAATGGAAGACACGTATACAGCAGTGTTTAGATAAGGGAGGAGAGTATGTTAAAGAGGATTAAAGTTAAATATAAGTGTATTTACAATAAATAACATTTCTAAAACCGGTCTCGTTATTTAAATGCCACACTTCGTACATACGTATGTACATTCACAATGACTTACAACTAGAAATTATTTACTTACTTTTCGCCCTAATGATTGCAAACAAATTACAACGGAATTTAAGTTTTGTCGTTCCCATAAATCAACTGTCTGGAATGTTTCTTGTGTAGGTACTCCTAAATTTTTGGCAGCTTCTAAGAAAGCGTTTATATTTTCCATGCATTTGAAAGCCATTTTAGATTCATTGATTTTCTTTATTGTGCCGGATTGTATGCAATTTATTAATCTAAAAAAAAACACATTATGAACAATTAGAAATTTTGTTTATTTAGTCTCATAAATATAAATACAGTTAAATTACTACATCTATAATACACATTTCTTTATGGAAAAGTTTACCTTTAAATGAAATTGCCTTGCAAATAACTAGTTATATACAATAATGACAAAATTTAAGTAACTCGAAAAAGTAGCACCTTTTTATAGAATTAATATGAATATCAAAATATAATTGAATGATAATATTCTATATATTTAAACACGTTTAATTTCATATAAAACGTAAATTTTGTTAATAGAATAAATAAAATAATTATTCTGTATAAAATATAAAATTTAGATGGATAAAGTTAAGCAACCTGATACGCTGCACTTTTAATCGCCCTCTACGTATATTTATTTTGTTCATGTGTTGATTTTTAGTATATGATAACGGGAAAGAACCATGATCACAACCACAATGCAAAACTGTTTTACTTATCGAGAGAACAAAATTTAATATTTGTAGCACTGATGGAATTTTTATATTCGGCATATTATGTGGAAAAGATTATATTCAAAATATTGTCAGAAAATTGTAAAGCACGGAGATGATAGTGTGACGGTGTGTAAATGCTTTTCTGGTAATAGTGTAGAAATATCGTATAAACGGTTTTATTCACATTTTGTATACAAAAATATATTAGATGTAATGTTGCTATTTGCTGAATGGGATGTGCCACTAGACGGTAAATTCAGCACAATAACAAGTTTAACAAACTGCTAGGATTGTTAAAGAGTGGGTAACTGAGTTAATGTTATTTCTTGGATACGCCAATCGTATGATCTCAACTCTATTGAGAATTATAAATCCAATAATAGAAACAATAGAACATATATGATAAAACGTCGAACTTTTTGAGACCTTATCAATCAGAGTTGTAATAAATTGATTTACAATATTGATGGAATATATTCCTTGATGATGTACAGCCGTTATTCCAAACATGAGATATGCTACGAAATATTAATATTCATATAAATAAATCTAGAATTTTATTTTTGTTGGGAATAGCAATAAAAGTTGCTTAATTTATATGACTAATAAATTATACGTATTTATTACTTTATTTATTCATTTTGATTAAATCATAAAACATCAAACTGTTTTATTTGTGAAATTATTACTTATCATAATTGACTGAATAGTGTTCATATTCACATATTTTTCTGTTCATAGTAGATTCACATATTTCGTAGAGTTGTTTTTGTTATTTTTTTTACTACTCATTTTCGTTAATTTTATTTAAGTACGTATATATAGATATTAATACATAAAGTATATAACGGGTGTTTTTTAACAGCTTGAGAACTTTAAATGATAATACAAGCCAGAAATATTGTTGCAATGAATTTTTTTTATTATAATCTGGTTGATAATTTCATGGCATTTATTTTTTAAATATGATTTCCGGCATATCCGCCGCGGCTACGAGTTACATTCGATAAGTCCAATTTTTGACTACTTTTTCCAATAAATCTGGCCGTATGGCGTCAATGGTGGCTTGAACATTGGCTTCCAATGCTTCAAGAGTTGCTGGTTTGTCGGAATAAACCAATGACTTAACATAGCCCCATAAAAAGTAATCCAGAGGCGTTAAATCGCATGAACGAGGGAGCCAGTGAACAGGACCACTTCTGGAAATAAAGTTGCCACCAAATTGATTTTGCAATAAATCGATTGTTAAACCCACTGTACGGCAAGCTACGCCGTCTTGTTGGAACCAAATGTCGTCGATGTTTAGCTGATTAATTTTTGGAAACAAAAATTAAGTCAGCATGGCTCGATAGCGCTCGCTATTCACCGTAACAGCAGTTCCTTCCTCATTTCGAAAGAAATAAGGACCGATGATGCCGTCAGCGTGTAAACCGCACCAACAGTCAATTTTAATGGATGTAATGGTGATTCGTTAACGACTTGAGGATTGTCTTCGCTCTAAATACGGCAATTTTGCTTATTGACGTAGCCATTTAACCAGAAATGAGCTTCATCACTAAACACAATTCTCTGATAAAAATGCTCATCTTCGGCCTGTTTCAAATGAGCCCAATCAGCACAAATATGACGCAAACGATGGTCGTTTTGCTTCAATTTTTGTACGAGCTGTATTTTATAGGCACGTAAGCCAAGATCCTTACGTAAAATTTTCCACGTTGTCGAAGGACAAAGGCCAACAAGTTGAAAACGACGACGAATCAACATTTCTTTGTCTTATTGATGGTTTTGAATCGAGAAGAGTAAAATTAGTGCAAAAACGACCAATAACTGCACGAATTGTTTGCTCACTAGGCCGATTATGTTGACCGAGTTGTTCTAGGCCGATTATGTTGACGAAGTGCTCTATGAATTTAGATTTATTTTTTTAAAGTAAATATCTACAATTTGGAAACGTTGTTCTGGCGTTGAGCGATTCATGATGACTTGCCAAACCTTACTGAACAGGAATGTCAACACAGTTTGACATTATTAGCTGTCAAACCATAGTTATCCGATATCGATGGTTCTCATGCAGCTTAAAAAACACTAATTATAAATATATTGTTACTACTACTATTTGCTTTTTAAAATTATATAAAAGTATATGAATCTAAAAAAATATTAACATATTGGCCGAGTTTCGGTTTCATTCTTTCATTCTTAATATATTAGTTCATTAGTATTCTCCAGCGATCTAATATATTTTCTTATCCAAAAGTTACAAATATGTTCTATTATAATTACGAGTATTGTAGTCAAATCAAAGTGTCGCTGATATCCTGTTCTCTTATTTCCATTATTACCAAAGTTGGGCTCTAATCAAGTATTCTAGGTTTCTAGAGTAATGGCGATTAGAGAACTGTTCAATTTTATTCCCGCTCCAGTAGAAATTCTGCAACCTCATACTTACACCGAACTATGCTTTGTACGTGTATTTGAATCTTTTCTATTACCTTATCTAAGAAATAGTTTACTTCTAGTGACATGGCCTTCAAGATCTTCTTAATTAAATATTGTACAATGTACAGGCGTTCGGACTGTTCTAACATCTGTCGTTGCTGCAAATATTACGTCGACCGTTTTTCGGGTTGGGTGTTTAAAGAAATAGGCCACAAATAATTTATCTTCTTTCATTAATCTTTTGCAATACTAGGTCGTTCTTGTCTCGATTTTTTTTAACATCTTGTAGACATTATTTTTAACACTGCCAACCATGCATATATGTGCATGTAGAATAAACAAAATGTGAAGTTGATATATTAACAGCTGGTGCAAATTATAATGAATTTTTAATTTATTTTCTGAAGGGCATATGACATAAATACTAATGATAATGCGAATTGTTGGTATTAAAATAAAAAAAGCAATTCTTTCCTAAAACAATATTTCTTTGAGTGTTAAAAAGGTATAATAAAAAATATAGCTTTAAACTTTTCGCTTGTGTTTGTTATGTCTAAATGTTCCATGAATAACTTTAAATTGAGTTACTACTAAAGATATGTTGTTACGGTTGTCTGATCAAAAGAAATTTACTAATCTTTTCTTATTCATATGAATTGTATTAAATTAGAATTCTATATTAAAGAGTGTGCTTTCAACTGCTTCTTCCAGTAAATAATATATTGTCCATCGTTATCCAAAGTAGTTCACCTAGTATATCTTGAACATATTCTAAATTCTTAGTATAAATTATATACATATTTACGTTTCCTCTATCTACGTTTCGCATCACGCGATAGCTGCAAATGGGGGGTGATTTCTTTATAACTAAAACATGTAATAATGTTTACAAAAAACGTTTTTAAATCTACTTATGCTTTAAAGTGCATTTTTTTGAATTGAACGTTTATTAATAACAATTTTTTATGAGCAAGCTCGGTTGGAAGTAGCTTACATTCAGGTTGTATTAGCAATATATCAGCATTTTATACAAATAAAGATGAGCCGGTGATAAAATGTCGGCATTTACTATAATACTTCGATTAAGTAATCGTATACGCTTATCTACCGTCCGTTAAATTGGAAGCGGATCATGTGATACACAATATTTCGCAGGGCACTTACTTGATACCACTTGATGGTCGAGGAGTAAGGATTTACTTACATACACACTCTTGATTCACGAAGCTCACTTAGTCTTAGTGACGATAGTTAATATTTGTTATCAACATGAGTAATAAAATAATATCTATGTACGTATGTTAAACTAACTGTTGGTGTATAATTATTTTAACTAGTGGCTTCAATAATAATATTACCATAGGTAAAGTGGTGGTTGAATCAACTATGACTGGTTAGAAATGCCTAGAAATTGTGCATACAAAATAAAATATAAAAATATTCTGCTACAGATATTAAGCTTTGGAAAGGCAAATATTGTAGAACAATTGATTATAGAAATGTGAAAACAAAAAAGACTACAATAGCGAGAACAAAAATAACGTCAAAAGTATTACAACCACCTAGAGAATTAATTTAGAAAATTTAAAAGATGTACCGCAACTATGTCAAAATAATCGAAACTGAAGATTGAAAAAACCTACAGACTAATATAAATACAGTAAACAGAAAAGTATATGTGAAACAGAATCGAAAAATAAAAGAACACAATGCTGGCAAGTACATGAAAAGAATTGAATTATCTGCAGCGAGTAGAACACATACATGGTAAAAGGTGGACTTTGAGAGGAAGAATATAGTAACTGACAAAAAAATTAAATTCAGCTTTTACGAAAGCTAATGAGATTAAACACAAATTTGAATCCAGAAGACGATGTAACATATTACAACAGGCGCCATCATTATTAATTGAAACTTGTCAATCTAGATACGTAAAATCCATTTTGTGGAAATTTCATAGAATTAGTAATATATTTTCGAGGTTAATAAAAAAATAAACGATTGACTATTCTAAGCAAAGAAAATTTTAGCGAATGATATGGACACATAAGTATTTTTCAATATAATTACTGCGAAAAATATATTCGAATGTTAGTCTAAGCGTATGTCTACGTAGCATTATGTTTTGTCTTAGTTTATTGAACATATTAAATTCATAAAGTATAGTATATGAACTTTTAATATTACAATATATTTTCTTTAAAACCTCGAAATAAAATTTGTGTACTGCCTATATTGAGCGTTACTGTAGTGTTGTCAAGAACAATATCTGCTTAACTCTTCACACAACTCGCTTCTTGAAGCTTTGCGTTAAGTCGTGGTAGTAAAAAATGGCATTAAATGTTGAGCTATTATGCATTAACTTCTTGTAAACAATTTCTTTACTTATAGCGCAAAATTGGACTTTTCCTGTACAATTGAATATGTACTTGCATCTTGTAGACGCTTTCTTATCTTTTAGGAGAAATGATGCCTTTATACCTCATCGCTTATATTCAAATTATTGTTTTCCTGAGAATAGCGTTGAGAAAGAACTTGTTGAGATATCAAACTCACGCAATTTCTAATGTCATTTTATGAGTGTTGATAAAATCAATAGCATAAATAGCAAAATGCCAAAACCTGCACATAAAACACGAAAGAGTATTACAACATATATATTTTAAAAAAGAGGTCTGGTGCCTAGGACATACGACAACCTTAATGTGGCCCTGCTCTTCTTCATTATAAATACGGAAATCATTTTATATATCAAATTGATCAGGAGTAGCATAAAATATAAACACTTCTTTATAAAGACTAGTTGGCAACAGTCCTGCTTCAAAGCATCATGTATTTCAGTTTCAAAATAGCGATCCTGCAAAAGGGTGTACAACTGGCCAGATAGATTATAAAAATCTATCTAACCAATTGTATTAACAAAATGAACGCCCAAAGGTTGACAGATACTGAGATCTTGTTGAACCTGTCGTAAAAGCAGTTGGAGAAAATTATTCGAGGACAGTAGACGCTTGGCGAATGATGATGTTGAATCTGAGGTGTACTGCTTAAAAAAATTTTTTATCACATGTATTCAAGTCTCAATACAACGACGAAATAAGTGTATAATGCTGATGGAAATTACGTTGAAATATAAATTTGTCGTCCTTCGTTCGTATTGTGTATTTTATATAACACGAACACTTCCATTTTACTAGTGACCAAATTTTTATGAATTTTAATATAAATATACATATATGTGTACCTAAATACATATTTCAAATTGATTTTTTTTGAGTGATAAGAAAATTATAAATGTTTAAACATAACTATTCGTATACATATTGTTCCAAGTATTATCTTTCAGGAACTTGTAGTTATAATTTTCAAATTAAGCACATTTCTTTTTAGTCATTTAAATAATTACTACTTTTTAGTTCGATAAATAACTCTTATGCTTGAACGTTGAATGTAAAATGCGATTAAGTGCATACTGCTTGTTTATCTACAAATAACTGAAAGGTGCCATGCAGTATTACTACTTTGACAGCAATTGCATCGAAATTAATAACATGGTTTGTAATCTCATTTCTGTGAAGGTTTCTTATATATACGTGGCCAACTTAAAATGTCTTTTCTTACAACAAAAATGTACGTGCATTATCACGGGCAGTCATTAAGAACATTTTATTTATATTTACAATAAACGAAGCGAACCGTTCTAAATTGACATAAAATTATATAATATATGGTATATGTTAATAGCAACAATTCTATATATTTATGTGCAAATTACTGTAGCAAAAAGTCAATCGTTATAAATAAAAATAATACATCTACGTATGCTTACCTGCATAAAAGTGTGCCATCATTTAAGGTTTCGTAGAAATTATCCATATCACCGGCAACGTTGATATTTTCTCCAGTAATTTCGCGTATCCATTCCAGGGTTTCTTGAGCAAGTTCTTCGTTGTATTTTGCATTAATCTAAAAAGAAAGTTGTGTAAATATTTCTAGATAATAAGAAGCAGAGGTTTCATTTTTTAAAATTTTATTACAATTTTTAAAATGCACTTTGGAATTCTAATAATAATAATTAGACGATTATCCAATTTCTGACCACCGAATGATATACGGCGGTCAGAAACTCACGGACAATCGTCAGTAAGGACGATTCTATGATTAATTCTGAATCGACAATCATAAACGGAAACGAATTGTCACTTGTTAAGGCACACGAGATCATCAATGTTAAAAATGTGTGACAAAAAATATTTCGAGGTTTTCTGTGTAATAAAATTATGCAACACTATGTTGCTGTAATTAATCGCTTTTTGCCAATCTTTTGCCTTATTAAATATTTTTTTAACTGCTTTTTTACGCTAAAGTATATATGGCAACCTTAGCCCAGAATAATGTCAGTAATTTCAAAATAATTATTTGTCGAATTTTGACGTTCGTCAATTTAACGTTCACTATTTTCGCATTCATTATTTACCTCATTTTTGTGATATCTCAAGCAATTTCTAATGTACACTTTTAACAAATACGTTAAAGTGCCTTTCAACAGTATTTCGGTCCACTACAAACAGTGCTTAGGATTCAACTAAAATACTTTCGTTGGAAAAGCTCGCCTATTAACGTCGTCTACATTCGCCGTGATAGATGCCTAAACTCCGTTCACAACTGACATCGATAGGGTTGCGTTGACTCTAAATGCAACACTAAGATTGGGAAAAGATTCTCCAAATCGGATTCACTTATTGTCTAAAGAACATTAAAGGCCTCCGGATTATAAATTTTACCAAGCAATTGATATTTGAAAACATTCTTTAAGACCAGACCAGCTCAATAGTTTTGGTTATGATACATTAACATTCTTAATAGTAGTTCATTTAGAAAACCAAAATCTTTTTTTAAATTAATAATTCTGTCATTGTTAAATATGAACTAAAATGACATTGCGCATACTCTTCACGATTGGAAATTTGTAACTAGCTGTATGAAAGTACTTTATGGTCGTATAATTAATCGCTGAGGCGCTTTCTTAAGGTATCGCCCAGAGATGGAAAAATATGGTTACTTAACACTAACGAAAAGAAGCGAATATACATACGGTGTCTATTTAGAAAATAGCCGAACTTAATTATTAGTCTTACAGATTATTGGTGTTTATATACATAAACAGAATATATGAATAATCAATAATCAAAGTGTTTAATGGCTTATATACATAAATATTGACTGATAACGTCTTAAAACAATTTAGACATCGTTGCTTAAATTCGAAACCCTTAAATCAAAATTTTTGCATTATAATTGAATAATGAAACACGAAAAACTAGATATATACGTATTCGTTTATCACTTTTATGGCGATCAACCACCTAACACAATGACTCATGATTTTATGTATTTTAAACAATTCACTAAATTAAAATTTTTAAATTACAAAATTTATAATCCAAAGAAAAGAAATTAATTTTAATTTCTTATCTGTCTCTTAAATCAAAACAAGATAAACTACTTTACATTCGCCCGCTGTTTAGTACACACATGGCGATCATCTTCCTAATAATGCACGTCCACATCTTGATGTTTAACAAAATACAAAATAAACTTTTTAACTGAACTACGTAGTTTTAATACATTTATTTAGTACACACATGTCACCTAATAGTGCACGTCAATATTTAATAAAAAATCAAATAACTAAATTTAAATCGATCAAGTGCAGACGAGAAATTATCTTGAAATAAATTCAAAATTTTTGAATGACATTAAATTATTAAAATATTTTAAAGAGCTATTAATACCTTAGTGGAAGCATAAAGCCTATAAAATGTGACCGTAATACCATCAAATAAACTTTATGCGAACAAATACTTATTTACAAAATTTTTCTACGTCTTTTAGCTTTAAAAATCAGACGAATTCTCACGTTTTTGATTGCTGCTCTCGCTTATACGAGAGCCAAAACGCTACTGGAATGCGCTGCACGTAATCAATGCAGAGAAACATGTCTTAATGTCAAATTTTGAATTCATTACCTATTATATTGATTTGCTTAAACTTATCTTTTACATTAAATTCTCCTTTTTCGCAAACACACTACTCCCATCTATCGGACGCATTATTCGTTGTATTTAAATTATTTATTATGCATTTGATGTTTATTTAACATTATTTCAAGACGGTTGTTTTTGTTTATTACTATTATTTTGACATAAATATTTATTGAATCAAATTTTTTTAATACCATTGTACTCCAATTGCTCAACACTTCAGTCATAAACAAAAAAATGTAAGGGGTGCGTCCTGAAAAAATGGACTTGAAGGTAGTTTTCCAGGTAGAAGATAAATTTGTTATTTAACTGTGTACTTCAGCAGAGATATTAATGCTAAAAGCTTTCATTTTTTATAAATGATTAGAGTAAATATAAGTATTTGTATAGAAATGTAACTGTATTTGTGCGCTATATTTGTACTTATATGGACTGTGGGCAAAAAATACTTCGAAGAACAATATTTTAGATAGTTGAAACATGTTTACGACTTTTTCAACGTGATGCTTGATTTAACACAGACAAACTCTTTTTTTATTAAGACGTTTTCTAAAGGGTTCTGGAAACGATATTAAGTCATTTAATAACATATTTAAAGCATTAAGGCTTTAAGTACACGTTCCTTCAATTCAACGTTCCTTTTCTCAAAATATTCTGTAATGAATGTCATTTCGCTGGGCTTTACTTCTGCCTCATTAAATCTTCTTTGCATTTAATTATATTGTAAGCATCATTACCTAAATGGAAAATTATTTTCTTAATAGAATCAAAGTTTTCATGAAAGAAAACAGAGGTGTTTATCCACTTTCCTCATCATATAAGCAGTAGTATTGGAGAGGTGGAGAAAAACGCAAATCTTGTAATGCTGAGTGGCATCTTACAAAAAATGTATTTTTGTGTAATAAATAACCTATAAATTTGCACATACTATGTAATCCACGAGAGAAAATTTCATACACTAAAATATTAAATTATCTCTATGTAGTTTGTGTAGATTGCGTAATACGAACATTTCTTCTTTTGAAAATAATATTTTTATAAATAAACAGCTTTTAATTACGGTAAATCTTTACTGTGATAAATAATTTGTCATTATATATTCAAAGTGTTTAATTTAGATAAATATTAAATTTACAATCTAACACTGTTTTTACCTTGTACTAAAAATAGTAAATTCGATATCGAAATAGTATATAAAGTAATAAATTATACGAAATTTGAAATTATGAATATATTACTGAAACTTAAACATGAAACACAATTCAAGGGATAGCTACTACGAAGACTTAAGAATAAAAAATAGACATAAAAATTAAATACACAAGTAAAACAGAAAAAGTAAAAGTAATATTCATATGCATGTGTAGAAGATAAATAAAAGAAAATATTAATATGACAACACATGTAATTTAATATATAAATTGTACTTAGCAAAAGTACAGTTTTAGTGTGCAGTATGAATACTAATCTCATGTCTCGGATTTAGGATTTCAAAGTTCGTGGCACTTATTTCCGACGTTCTTTCCCACTTTGTTTTGTACCTTCTACAATTCTCTTCCAAAATATCTGAAAACCGGCTAGAGCGTAAGTTTGGGTACGGTTACGTCATTCTGATTTATGCGACTTGATATAATATGCAGAGACTGTGACTAGAAATTTAATATTTTGTTTGAGCTTTGAACTGTGTATATATTAATATAACAAAACGAAACAATGCATATTTCTCTTGTGAACTTCGCATTATTGTAACATTATGAGAATAAACTTTTCTTTTATGATCATAAAAATAATATTTTTCTTCTTAATAACATACATACAATAGTAACGACTTCTTCTAAAAAGTTTTAGAAGCAATTACTAATAAAAAAATATTGGGTTATTCGTAATTTCGTTCTCTCTCGTGAGAGTTGTTAATCGTATTTCGTATAATAGGCCAACTTCATTCTAAAGTCATTATAAGGGCTGTTCCAGATTTCGCGGCTTTTTTAAAGAATAAATAAAACGCATAATTTGCATTTAATTCGTGGATTTTCCTCACCCCAGGTACGGCAATTTTGTTTATTAACATAGCCACCGAGTTCAAAATGTGCCTCATCGGAAAACATTATTTTTTGAGAAAAATCAGCTGGTTGCTCATTGGTGAAATTGACAAATGAACGACGTTTTAAATGATCTAATGTCTTCACTTCCTGTGTTATTTGAACCTTATATGCCTTAAGAGCTAAATCCTTGTGTAAAATACGCCATGTTGTTTATCCACAAAGTCCAAGTTGTTACGAATGTCGTCTAATGGACATTTCAGGATCTTCAGCAACATTTTCACGAACCAAACCAATATTTTCTTGTGAACGACCACTAGGACTATATTTTTCACTTTTTTGAACTTCCACGAATCCGGTCTCTTGAAATTTTTTAGTAATTCGACCAATAGTGCTTTCAGATGGACGATTATGTAGACCATAAAATTCACGTAATTTTCTAAAAACTCTTTCCACAGAACGCTGATTTTCATAAAATAATTTAACAATTTGAACGCGTTATTGTACCGTGTACGAAGTCATTTTTATAAATGTCATACATCACACTTTTTAGATGCCCACATACCCAGACAAATTCAGTGCGCCATCTATATTTTATTTATTCTTAAAAAAAACCGCGCAATTTGAAACACCTTTTATATTTAGCCAGTTCGCATTTCAAAGTATAAATAGGAAAGTTTTTGATTCCCTATATTTATTTTTTGTCGTGATTTTGAAGACGGAAAATAAAAAAACATTTTGCTTTTTTACTACCGAGTAGGCATGAACTCTCTTGAGAAGATGTCTTAACAGATCGCTGAAGCCAAAACTGGTTTACAAGATTTCTTTCTGGTAATTGTCAAGGATACACCTCGTTCTACTAGGCATATAAGGCCATATAAAGGTATTGATTGAATCAAGCTGCTGAATAACAATACAGAAAATGGCTACAACATTTTCCCGACATTGACCGTCCAATGATCATATGAAACGACTAGATTTCACATTAAAGTTGGATATTTGTGTTTCACGTGTTCCCCAAGATATTTTCTCCGTCGCATTGACTGTTCAAACGTAACGAAAATTATTCATCTCGGAAACTGGTGATTAAAAAGTAGACTGTAGACGATAATGTCAAATGCAATACAACAATGTCAAATGCAGCCGGCTTAAAGGACTTCGAAAGCCGATATTCATAAAGTGACGCTGCCTGTTTAGTGAGATTTCATGGGAATTATTTTTTGTGGCTTCTACCAGACAATTCCACCATTAATTAATTCGAAAGTGCACTGCAACCAAATGGACAAATTGACTGATTCCATGAAACAGAAGTGATGAGAATTGATTAATAGACAATTTATCACAATAACGCCAGCCCTCATACAAGTTTGATGGATTTACAGAAGCTTTTGCAGTTTAAATACGATGGCTACCACACTCACCATATTCGTCAAATTTGGCACCCACCGATTTCCACTTGTTTCGATCTTTGCGAATTTTTTGGATGGAAAAGTATTTAATCCCAACGAAGACGTCGAAAATAACTTGGTTCAATTTTTTACAAGTAAAGATCAGAAGTTCTACGAGCGCGAAATCATGCTACTACCAAAAAGATGACAAGCAAAATAAAATACTTATGTACCACAAAAATTGCTGTTGACTTCTACGAAACTATTTTCCGAAAAACCGTTTCCAAATCCTGTTTGTAAAAATAACGTTAACACGGTAATTTAATGTTTAATACATATTAAATACACACGAATTACATAAAACTCAACTTCGCCTTATAAAGTATGGGTAATAAGGTCTCGGAGAATTTTTAGACATTGCTATTCATACTAGGAGAAGTGTTTTCCTAGATATTGTTATCCATACTCCGGTATATTCGACAGGTCTATTCTTTGATGAAACTATAACAGCACATCATTATACACAAATGTTACAATTATTTGTTGCTGAACAGAATGCAAATAAACGAGAGCAATTATTACCAACATGATATCGTCAATTTTCACACAGCTTGTGAAATACTAAAACATGTCACCTGTTTATGGTAATTGAGTTACTAGTGGCTATCGTTGGTCTTCAAGATCACCAAATATTATTTTATCAAATTGTTTTTTATTTAACATGTTATGCCGATGTCGAAGCCATTAAAAAGATGTCGACAGCGATCTTGAAGGAAATCTCTAAAGATGAACTTAAAAATTTATTAGACCTGTTAATTGACCGTGCAAAACGTTGTATTAAAGCCGAAGGCGACTACTTTGAATAAAGTAAATGAATTTTACCAAAATAGTAAGCTTTTGTTTTCATTTCAAAAAAATTAATTTTTTTTATGCGACAGGCTGTGTAAGCTTACAACCACAATATTGTTGCTACTATTTGCATTCACGCTTGGAGCAGCTTGCACGGTAAGAATTCACTAGAATATAATTACAGACGAATAGTAAAAAGTTTGTCAGCATATTATAATCATAGAGAAAATACAATACAGATGATTTTATAATGAATAACTATTCTGAATTAATTATAAATTTGATGATAATAATAAAAATAATAATCCATATCTTTACACTCCCCAACAGTTTAGCGCTAAATAATTGGCAGACTATAATGAGTTATTATAGTGATTTTTGTCAGCCAGCATTCGCTGAAATAGGAAAGGGAAACCACAAAAACTTTCCCGGACAGTGCGCCGTCGAATTCGATTCCCAAACCTACAGTTTAATTAGCCGAAGGAGACTACATTGAATAAAGTAAATGGATTTTACCAAAATAGAAAGCTTTTGTTTTCATTTTAAAAAAATTAGTTTTTTTCTGCGACACACTGTGCAAGCTTACAACCACAATATTGTTGCTACTATTTGCATGCACCCTTAGAGCAACTTGCACGGCAAGAATTGACTAGAATATAATCAGAGACGAATAGTAAAAAGCTTGTCAGCATATTATAACCATAGATAAAATACATTACAGATTATTTTATAATGAATAATTATTCTGAATTAATTATAAATTTGATGATAATAATAAAAATAATAATCCATATCTTTACACTTCCTAACAGTTTAGCGCTAAATAATTGGCAGACTATGATGAGTTATTATAGTGATTTTTGTCTGCCAGCATTCGCTTAAATAGGAAAGGGGAAACCACGAAAACTTCCTCGGACAGTACGCCGTCGAATTCGATTCCCAGGCCTACAGTATAATTAGGCAGTTACTTAGGACTGAGTTATAAGCTGGCTAAAAATTTTTTGTAGATGTCAATAATACTTATTATTTTTCGCCAGAAGATGAAATATCCGATTTATAAGTAATTATTACTCTTAAGAATTTTTAATATTTTATAGTTACATTATGGAATGATATGTGTGGTATAATTTAACTGATTTACGGAAATTTGTTTTTGTTTCTCAATAATATATTCAGGATATTTTATATTTCTATTTTAATGCAGATCCTATATGTTTCAGATTAGCTTATCTAATCATGTAAAATATTACTGCTATTTAAATACGTATAAGTTCGAGTAGTCAGTATTAAAATTAGTATTTTCGTAAGAGCATTTTCTTTTGAAACTGAAAGTAAAGTATTTGGCGAGGATATTCACGTATTAATATTATATGAACATCCACATTAAAAGACAATCTGCTTTTTTTTAAATAAGCAAACAAATAAAAATAATAACATGGTTTTACATTTACTATTATTTATTCTTTCCACAATAAAAATCTTTTTTTATACACTCTGTTAGTTTGTCATATCAAATTATAGGATACTATTTTATGGTATCATAATTTAAATAGAAGAATGAGTTGAAACATTCAAGAAAAGACAGATAATAATGGTGATTAGAACTGGATTGTTTACAACAGGTATGGGCAACCTTTGACATGTTATGGGCCAAACTTTAATGTGCAAATACGTTCACGGGCCGCGCTTAAAAGTAGTGCATTTTAAAGTAGTGTTTTACAGTAAAGTTCATAATTTTTAGCGATAGATATCAGACATGAAATAATACGACAATGTCTCGCGGGCCGGATCAAATCTTGCAGCGGGCCGGGCCGGTGGTTGCCCACATATGGTTTACAACAATGTGTTGTGAAAATGCGACAACGGTCTTAATTTCAAACAATTAATAAAATAACAACCATACACATTAACAAAAATGCGTCACAACACAGATTATAGGCCTCTTTTTAGAGGTAGATTTATTATGAATAGAATATATGTAAACTTGACGAATCCAAACGAGGTCAGTTTTCATTTTTGAAAAAAAGGGAAAATCAAATGTAACAAAATCCGAGCTATAAAGATGATCTGGGTTTTTGTCTTTAAAAAATGTTCACACTAATGTAAATCTTTATAACATTGATGTTAAACGATTTTTATCTAAAGAAAGAGTTAATGTTTCTGCAAACATTACTTCGGTATTAAATTTTCTACGGAGATTATTTGTTGCTAAAATAAACTGTTGACTATCGCTTCGTTTATATGTCACATCAATAAACTAAAATTTAATTGCGGTGTGTAATATAATCGACTTTTCCCACTCTCAAATATGGCAAACGTTTCATCACACAATGCCATACGGGACTGTTTTTAATAAGAGTATAAACTTTCTACGTTATATAAATTTATGTATTATGTAAATGAAATATATAACTTCATCAATCATGTACACTCAGAAATAACATTGAAAAAGTAAACAATAAAATCTGAATTATAAATATTTGTATCGTAACGACTTATGAGACATACTTACATTAAACAAATTGGGCTGTTTAGTATTATTACAAGTATTTATTTAGAAACGTTAACAATGGCAGGTTGTCAACCGCTTGCTTATTAGTCAGCTACTGGCAAATTACGTTGGGATTTCAGATCTGAATCCGACGGCCGCAGCTTAGGTCCCACTCGTTTACAGCGGATGCTGATAGTCAAAAATCTTAACTCGTACCACGAGCGTGAGTGTAATAACTCATGGATTGCCAATATCTCATGTAATAGGAGTTAAGCTACTGGAGGGGAGGGATATGGATTATATATTATTAATGTTAAGTAACGTGCCAAGAAAATCCAAAAACAAAAAGCAGAGGAGAACATGTAAAGGATGGGAAAGCCCCAAGGCAAAAACCCTTCATTGGAAAAATTAGCCACGGTGGCAAATGAACTAAGATCTGATGTCTGACAGTGAAACCCAATCAACTAAGTGCTCTGGAACTTCTAAAGTTAATTTGCAAAAGCTGGTGAAACAGGATTAGGATAATATGGAGGCTAGAAAGAACCGTAATCAAGGCCAACTTCAGTAGACATGTGCAAAGTAGTGAAGCAACAACAGAGAGACATGTAAACAACAATAGATAGACGAGATAAGTCCTCCAGGACATACTAGTGTTGCAGCATTATATAAAAACGTGATATAATTGAAATAGTTTTACCTGCAAATAGCCGTATTAAAGCTAGAAACTTTTTTAAATATTATCCATTCCATTATTTATAGTCTCGGCCAATTCAAAGCTGGTGCTCACGCCGCAACTACTTACTGATAATCTGAAAAAATTGCGTTTGTTCTTATTACTACAACATGTGATATACTATCATAATAACAAGAGCCTCATAAAATGCATTATCTTGCTGCATAATAATGTTCAGTCATGTATCAATATGCTTGTTCATATATGTTGGAATTAAAATAGCCACTTTCCCGGTCCAACTTTTGTTTCTAAACGATTTGCATGTATGGTCTACTAAACCAACTACTAAATAGGCGGTGGTTAAATTTGAATGTTGAGGTAGAATTTTGTGTCACATAATTGTTTTGCACCGGGAATTTTACTAGCGGGGAATATATGGCTTGCTATACCATTATGTCTCTTTTTTGAATATGATTGGACATTTCTTTTAAAATCATTAAATAAAAATGACTTTGCAGCTTTTAAATATATTTCTACTGTGCGATTCTCGTAAAAATTATAGCACTTTCGTCAAACATTATTTTAATACTGAAATCAGCATTAGCAGTAAATTCTTTCGTAGACTTCCAGTTCAAAAAGGTTTTGAAAAATACTTGTATAATACAAAAAATTTATACTTTTAGGATAAATTTTAGTATAATTTTTATATTTTCTTCTTTATAAAATAAAAAAGGAAATAAAGTTAATATTTTTTAGTCCGTACAAAGCTTCGTTATTATATTGTTACTAAACTTTATATTAAAGTAGTTTTGATGAGGCCTGTGGTTGATCAACTTAATTACTTAAGGTTGATATATAACCCCTTTCCACATTAATTACCGTATTCTGTATACGTATTTCGACAACTAAGTTGTCATAATCAGCAGACAATTAAACAGTGTTGCACCTGGAAAACTACAGCAAAAACCCGCACGAAACAAGTTTCGTACACTATTTGTACCGTCGATAGCCAAAACGCACACTGTCACAATGCGCGTTTTGGCTTAAAAATTACAAATTTAAAGTAATCACTATTTCAAAATAATAACATCCTTAATTCAAATGTATTGAAGAATGACTTTCTGTGCCTTATAATTGAATTAGTGTCACTTTAGCCCTATCAGCCCTAAATCCTTTCTAGTATGTCATAAGAACTACAAAATTTAGAGAAGACTCTATTGTAGACATAAAAAGCAAGTGTCGTGGCAGGCAATTGCTATCACCAGGTATACAGACAAGAAAAAATAAAAGTTATAATTCACTGTAAAGTTTATTTAAACATAAAATTTGATTTCTATAGCCAATGACCAAAAACATTCTTGGTCTAGAAAAGTGGATCATATCAATTAGAATGCGTAGACCATCAAGCTTTTCCATTTCTTGTTAATTTACATTTATGTTTTTTTCCACATTTCTGTAATGAATATATTTGTCTGCTAGTTGTAAAAATGTGGTACTGGGAAAATATTTACGAAAATACATCATTGGTTTATGTTTCAGTGCGATAGACAGTAGCAGTAGTTGAGCCCTGACGATGGCTCATATGAGTGGGTACGAAACGTCGGCAGTTATACCAGTGGCGCGGTTCCAGCCCGAAAGCCCAGAAGCAGATAGTACATCATTGATATTATTGAGGTTTCATCGATATTGTTGGTTTTATTTATAAGTCAATAGGTAGAAATATTTGGGGATGAAAAGTGCTTCTTTATCCAAGACTCACTGTTTTGTATTTTTTCTTAACCTTTTGTTTGTTTAACAATTTTCTATCAATTCTGCTAATGGAATGTTATCCTCAACTTATATTCTAGCGCGACGCCTCGACACCTCTTCGATTTAGTCCTCATCAGAAACGCGGAAATTATAAATATGGTAGCCTGTGCTTTTTCCTATGACGTCGTTCTAATTACTGCCATAAAATTTTATAAAATTTCCTTAGCGGTATTCCATCCTTTGTAAAAAGTGCATTCTATAAAACATATTACAATAACTTAGCGATGGAAATTGTGTATAGTAGTTTGTGACACAATTTCAGTGATTCCTATTTGGAGATACGACCTTCCCACAACCAACTTGCATCTTTTGCACTTTGCGCAGTATTCAAAATAAAATGTATGCATTAATTAGTATAATAATAATTATTGGCACTTGCTAAATATATTGTAAAGATGGGCCGCGTTCATGACAGCACGCGCTTACGAAATTATTATAAATATGCTCAAATACAAATAATGCCAAAATAGTGAATGAAACCTGTCTAGAATAGTCATCACATACAATATTCAACCCTGACCGGTCAGGGTTAAATCTATTACAGTAGAACCGAAAAGATTAGTATTTAGAATTTAGTTTTATTTCTTTCGTAACAAATATATAAAATTATTGTTAACTATTTCATACCAAGTACATCTTATTTAATATTTTACAATTCATTAATTATCTGCGTCAGTTATATACTTTCTGCCCTACTTACATTGATATTTTGTCCCAAAATTGCTCACTGTTAGGATAGATAGTGTACTATTCTTTAACATACTTAAGACATTTAAATCAGGTGAGTTTCTCGTTAAAAAAGTACCATAACTTGCAAGTAATTGCTGAACCAATTTGACTTCTTTACAAAGCTGGAGCGAATTGTTTTCGGCCTAATCAAAGAAACGCAAATTTATTTCGAACGAATTTATTCTATTATTACCATTCCAACTGTACACACTTAAGTCATCGGTGTCCATTGCATAGACAATTTTTTTATCTGAGGCATATAGCAGTAGATCCTTGCCTAATAAGAAGTTACAAAACGACCCAAAAATTCAGGGAAGTAACGCTAGAGGAGCTCCAAATACGGAGTTGAAATGCCGTCTTTAACGTTTTTAGTCGATTTTTAGAAATCGTGGTGGCACATATCAAATTGAAAACTTCTCTTATGCAGATGCCTGTAACATATATCTTACCTGTTCGTTTGAGATATTTTCAATGTCCACTATTGTAGCCTATGTTAGGCTTGAGTGTCCTCATCGTGCCAAATCGATGTACAATCACGTTTAAATTCTGTTACCCAATTTTCCATCGTTGAGAATGAAGGGTCATCATTATAAAGACTTGAAGTAGTTAATAACAGCTAAGTACTCATTTTTCTTTATCTTAATAGATCCGTATGAAAATTTTTAAATGTACATTAATGAGTGATAATTACTAGATTATATTGCACCACAATCGTAACTTTAAAAATATATCTACTCGATACGTTGACCGTCATCTTCTATGTGTAAGGCCAAGAATATTTCACTTCACAATTACTTGATATAATTAAATTTAAGTTAGTAACCCTTACAGGTAAATTAAAGTTAGATTATATTACTTGTCAGGTTGTGAAGTATTTAAAAAGAATAAGCTTTCTTTGCTAAAACGATATATAATTATGGAGTAAAGCGTGAAAAGCAGATAGGATAGCGGTAATTGCTTTATATGATTGTGGACATTCTTCGAAGTAATTTTTAAATTGTTTAAACTGTGCGAATTAATCGTAAATGTGTACTATTGACAGGTAAAATCTCCTCTACTGACGACAGCAAAAAACTGGGCAGACCACGTTTTCTAAGAATTCAATCACCCGTCACAGCAGTCAATGTACGAATTCATAGCAATCTCGTTAGGAAGGAGAAAAAAATTGCCCTGCAAATAGAAGTATCTAAACTGTCCTTAAAAGGAGTAATTAATAAAGACCTGCAGTCCAGTACTTACTCACCATAGAAGAAAATGTCATCTTACTGTTAATTTAAAAGCATTGGGCTTAGAAAGAGCTTAAACGTTCTTAATTCACTATACAAGAAACGAACATCGTTGTATCCTGTTTTCGAATGAAAAATGTTGAGAAACAACACTACAATCAACAAATTGAATATATAAGCATATACTCGTATATCCACAGCAGTAGAGAAGCTGGTGAAATTGTTCCCCATATTCAAAGAGACCACCTTTGTATCTAGCCCGGTTAGGAATTTCATAGTATGGTATTACGTAACACATTTGTGAAAAAAAAGTGCAAAAGTGTATAAAGATACAGTTTTTAAGATCGTTGTTAAACTAAACATAAACAATATTTAAACAGGAGTCAACCTCTGCTGATAAATAAAATAACACAGGGTAACAAAATGAAAAAAAAAATTTGGTGCCGGAAATCTAACATCTGATTTTAGATGTTTTTAATGTACTGATTCCAATAATGCCACCAGATTTTTTCTATCAGCTCTAGTTTTTGAGATACAGGTAACTTTAACTTCCTCCTTGGACAGCAGAGTGGTTATACAAAATATCCTTGTTTTTTGTGCCTTTGGGACAGCAGAGATAAAAATGAGCACTGAGTTAAAAAAAATGGCCTTCAAGAGATGTCATGATTCAAGGAAAACAAAACGTGATCAACGAACCTTTGGTTGCAAGAGAAAAAATCTTACTTCCGCCCTTGCATATCAAGCTAGGCTTAATGAAGCAATTTGTGAAGGCTTTAAATCGAGATGAAAATTGTTTTGGGTATTTATCACGTAAATTTCCTGGCATTAGCACAGAAAAACTAAAAGCTGGTATATTTGATGGTCCTCAAATAAGGCAACTTGTTAAAGATCCACAATTCACCACATCAAAGAATGAGACTGAATCTAACGCTTGGTGTTCATTTGTTCAAGTAGTACAAAATTGTCTTGGCAATCATAAAGCAGAGAATTACGTAGAATTAGTGGAAACTATGCTTTCAAATTTTAATATTCTCGGCTGTAACATGAGTATAAAAGTTCACTACCTCCACAGCCACCTAGATCGTTTTCCAGAAAACTTAGGTGATTGTAGTGAAGAACAGGGGGAAAGATTCCATCAGGATATTAAAACTATGGAAGATCGTTATCAAGGACGATGGGATAGCCACATGATGGCGGACTACTGCTGGAGCCTTCAGCGAGACTGCCCTAGTAAACTCCATTCTAGAAAGTCGTATAAAAGAAAATTTTTATGTGATTAGTGACTAATGTAATTATGTTAATTAAGTTTTTGCACTAAATACTTAAATCCATGTGTCTTTGTTTTTTTAACTGTCAATAGTAATATTATATATTATAACAGTTATAACGTAAAATGTATACACGATTTTTTTAAAAAATCTCAAAAACTAGATCTGATAGACCAAATCTGAGAACTTTTTTACATTCTGCATCCAAAAATTACCCAGGAACAGTTAAAAAATCGCAGGCACCAAAATGTGTGTTGGCCTGCGTAATAGTCAAGGTTGGTTAGAAAGAAATGTATCCGATTTTATTGAAGGAGAAATTTGAAGATTGATCATCACTCAACCCAGATTTAAGCCCCCTTGATTATAAAATACGATCCGTTTTGGAGGAAAAAGTTTGCTCTACTAGTTTCAGGAATTTGGGTAGTTTAAATTTGTCGTTGATTTAAATATCGATGTTATACACGCATCTATGAATGTTTAATCGCGAAGATTAAGGGCTTGCATAAAATCAAAAGAAGAACATTTTGTTTAAATATGTTTGCTCTGAGACATGTTAAAGTTTTTTTAATAAACGTTTTCTCTAGAAGCTTTCTACTTTTTAATTGTGAATATTTTGTGTATCAGAACTTATTATTGAATAAGTACACTAGACAATGAAAAAACCTTACCTCACTCTGTTGTTCAAACATACGAATGTACAAACGAAAGAATATGGGTATGTCATCTCGCTTAAATTAGTAACAAGGTTACCAATGCGTACATAGACGAACACTAAGATATCGGCGACTTGCCGATAGATGAATTTTAAAACGTCTATATACGCATTGGTAACCAATGTGTACAAACTGATGGTTGCAATCTTCTTGAAGTTGCATCCAGAAAATGAAACTTTTTTGCTTAAATAATAATTTCCATGTGTGTTCATGTGCAGTTTAACTGCTCCACCCTAAAAATTAATCTTTCAAAATCACTTTCTACTGTAAATGATACCACATTAACAAATCTGTAATAAATATCGAATAGATAGTAATATATTACTTATTTTTTAAATATTAATAACGTATGTACATTGAAGTCTTCAAAAAAATACTAAACAAAAATATGTCTTTTACTTTTTCGCCCGGCTGCATATATTTGGTTAACGATTAATGATGAGAGTAAATTTATATAGAAATTTCCGGTTAATCACAAATTATATATACACAGTTACAGTGTCAGCAACATTCCATCATAGAAGTTTCATAATCGTGTGTTGACTAATAATAATTGATAACGTATGCCATATCTAGTATGTGGAAATTGCAAAGTGTTTCCTATCATGTTTGATTGCTTAAGAAAAGATTTGCTATTCCACTTAAATATTTCCTTATTTTATACATATCCAGATACAAAGACCGAAAAAGCATTTTATCATTTTAACGTACCAAACAAATTAATGTGTGCATTTAGTTATATTCATTAGTTTTATTATAGATACAGTGCGGAAACTCTTACATTTAAGTATTACGTCATTAATGTTCACATGTGGTTTTAACCTTACCGGAAGTTACATAAATAATTTAAATAGAATTTCGAGAGTAATAAAGCTTATGACAATTGTGCGAGAAAATAGTAAATCGTAGATGATTAAATAAAAATACGTACAACTCCTTACTTATTTAGTATTCAAACAAATAACTAACACCTGTACTATACTTGCACACTTGTATTTGCTATTGATAGTATTTCTTTTTGTTAATTGTGTTTCAATGTTTCATATAAATAAACCGCCTTGATGAATCTAAATTTCAAGGATTCAGGCAAAAGGGAAGAATATTCGTGTGAAAACCTAAACGGGAAAAATTATTGCACGATAGCCTTGTACGCATCGTAAAATATGGGAGCTAGTTAAAATTGAGGTTTTTTTTAAAAAAATAGCGATAGTGAAACACCTTGAAAAACGTGCAATTCCTTCAGGAGCAAAATTATAAGTGCAAATTTAATTTTTTCGGTGAGAAAATTATCCAATATAGAGGGCGAAACTATGCCAAAATTACTTAGAAAACGTTTA
This sequence comes from Dermolepida albohirtum, assembly GCA_031893035.1. Classification (NCBI taxonomy): domain Eukaryota; kingdom Metazoa; phylum Arthropoda; class Insecta; order Coleoptera; family Scarabaeidae; genus Dermolepida; species Dermolepida albohirtum. The sequence continues at coordinate 200,870 of JAVIWB010002126.1, read as the reverse complement.
CGGTAATAAGTTTGACAATAACGCTGGTGTCCGTAAAGTCCAGTTTTAAATCCACTAGGATTTTTATGAAAAAAGATCCTATCTTAAACCGACAGCTCTGTACATTCTGGTGAGGGAAACCATAATAATATCTTTGTTATTTAATAATTTACACCACTAACAGGACAAATTAAACATTAAAAAAAGCATAAAGAATATTACAATAATATGACACAATATAATCATATAAGTTTGCATAGAATGTATTAGTATTTTAATCATATGCGATAAGGAGGGGAGCCTTCCTCCATACTACAATACATTTGAAGGAAGTTCATGAAGCCGAAGATCCTCCATAGAACGTAAATTATAAAAAGCAATTGTAAATTACAACTGAGAGTGCATGTTCTAAAATATTTACTACAACTTTGGTACTGTCTAGGAGTCTAGGAAAAAATATACTGGATACCAGATAATTGATGCATATACAAGTCTAATCCTCACAAGTGCATATAGTTTATGTAAATGAATTTTGAAAGCAACATGTCGTAATGAAAATGATAAATTTCGATGCTGAACGACAAATTAAATCAATGCTATTTGGGTGCCAAAGAGAATGTCGAGATCATTGAATAAATACCATTTTTCTAGGAACTGAAGCACAGTCAATATAATATTGATGTATGGTAGTATTAAGCGCTTTTGAATATGTATGGTATCTATTGCACACTTCTTATTGTTTAATTTAGAACCATTGTCTACATACAATTGATGAATGGCACTAAGTTTTTCTGCAAATCACTGCCATCGGAGACATTAGTAATCAGTTTATAAATGTTCAAACCAATAGCATAGATAACATTAACGAAACCATTTCAAAATTAATTTTAAGGATGGCAAGAATTGTATACAAAATATATAGTCGGTAAGTGTGGTCGCTTCGACGAAACGAAATTTTAATTTTGTTCTGATATAGTATTTCAGGTGACTCGAGTAGAGGGTTGCGCGGTTTATTCTGTCTTTACTATGGGCCAATGTACAATACTATTTTAATTTTCTGCTGATTATGACAACTTAGTTATTGAAATACGTATCTAGGACACAAATATTAATGTTGTAGTTTTTTGGCATTTTTGAATATTTAATTAGCCACAGCCTTCAAACGAATTTATATTCTCATATTTTATTACATAGTTGCAGCAATGTGAGTAAAGTGTATAAATGGAAAATGCTATAATGCATAAAATTCAAATTGGCAGAATTCAATAATTATATTTTAAAAGAGCAAAAGAATTTGAGATTTTAGCTGATACATAAAACAAACTTTCGGCAATACCTTCGAAAGCAATTTTTCCATAGCTTGTCAAATTTAAATGTGGTGATATGCAACCAGGACTGTTAAAAACTGCAACTCTTGAAATGATTATTAAAATTAATATTATCTTGAACGACTCAAGAATTGATATCGAGATGGCAATGTAGGTAGCATCACTAGCATATCGACTGAACACGTGAATAACATTTTACATCTAAAATTGGCCATGTGCAAGTTGTTAAACGTGAAAGAATGCGAACGTCAAGTGATAATTTGATAAACTTGATAAAATCTAGTTTCACAACCTGGTTTCTGTGCTCATAATAACAGATGTGAACCATTATGTTAGCCTTTTATAAAGAAAGCCAAGATATTCTCATCGGTGCTTAGGGTAATGACTACGATTTTTTTAAGATGCAAAGGGAATAATTTTCATAAGCTAAATTGAAGAAAGCAATTACTGCAAAACGACCTGGGGTGGCCCAAAAAAAGAATTCTCTTTCATCACGCCCAATAAAGTTGTTTGGGAAATTGCTTAATTTCATCCATCACATTCGCCAGATTTAGCCACAAGTAACTTCCGTTTTTTCAGGTAAATGTAGCAACGAAGCAGTACCTTGAGAAACTTGAGGAAGATCATAACAAAATTAGCACTTAGTGTAGTTGGTCCACATGAATTGAAATTAAAGGAGAATATATTGAAGGAAGTTAAAGGTAAATATGCTGGAAAATTGTAAAAAGAACTTAATGCACTAAGTTTCTTTGTTTCATTTTCCGTCACACTACCCTCGTATATTTAACGTATGATAAATTTGCATGGAAAAGTACATATCGAGAGTATTTCACATATTTGCAAGTCTCTGTATACATATTACATATACATCTGCACATATATTAGACATATAACACCAAAATACGTGTACATTGTAATCAATATTAAACATCACATATGACTTATTAAGGTCAGGGCTTTCTGGAGTATGTATCTCAAGACAACTTTTTTATATATACGAAAGTGGCCTTGGTTACGATATGCCATATGAATTAAATAAATGATGTCCTACAATCTTCGTTTTGACGACTAAAACACGATGACTCATTCACTTCTTGGTTTTAAACCATATTAAGTATTTACACATGCATATATATATATATATGGGAGGGAGGGAGGGAGAAAGAAATAGAAAATATAATTTTATATGGTTATTCTTATGTCTGCAGTAATTAATTAAAGCAACTCATAGTTTTGAATTTTAATTCTCTTTGGCATGTCCTAAATACAAGTTTTACCTCATTCTGAAGCATCACATCTCTTGTAAATTTCTTCGAATATTTTCATTTAAAATTGCAACTGCTGTATTGAAACATCTGTTCATATGTACACGAAGTTTTTGCAGGACATCTATATGTCGATAGCTATTAACATATATTCGGTGTGCTTTAAAACAAGTATGTTATACGCTTTAAATTCCGGATCGATTTCGCTGCATAAGGATTGTATGATCCTTCATCATATAGTGGATGAAAAAAAAAGCAAAAGTACTGTTTCTATACATTTTTTACATTATAGATAATTTATTGTTCTTTTTACAAAATTCCGAGAAACAATTTCCGCTGCCATTACACATGATCAATCATGATGCGCATAGTGGACGTTTTTTGTACTATTGCATATTAATTATGACACTAGCAATAATGGAATTTATGAAACTTTGGAGAAATGATTAATTCATGACAAAATTTGTATTTATTTGCCTTCTTTCAATCTTCAACCGTAAATTTTTCAATCTCCTTTATCCGTGTATTAATGTTAAGCAGTTATAGTATACTTAGCAGCTTTCTGGTGCTATCTTATTGATTTTTGAGTGCTGTTTTTATAATTAGTGGGTCACCCCTCCTGGTATTACGAATACGTGATAGCGATCATCGTTGTGAATCCTCGATATGAAGTTTTAAATAATGTTTCAAACTATTTTCTCGCTAAATACCTACGTATAAATTTTTCCAGGCAATTATAGTCATAAATTAGAACTAAAGTTAAAATTCGCAGTGATATTATTAACCATACTAACAGACTTTCTAACCCAAGAAGGTACAATTCAAGGTGAAATAGCATATTCACCCACATTTTATTACATTCATTTATGATGGTATGCAGGTACCTGACCCAAAAAAGACAATACTGTGACAGTAAAGGGCCTTCCACAATGACAGACTAATTGTAGTTTTTAGGAGTATATTCACTTTGAACAGCTAACACATTTACTATTAAAAAATATTGAATATATTCAAATACACATAGTACTTCTACTGAAAAATTACTTTAATGTAAGCGTGTTTCTATTCTATTTTATCATAGAATTTTGTCGTTTTCCTAAAAATTTGTAAATCTAACTTCGAGAAAATTAAAGTGAGGTATAAATTCCAATGCCTATTACTGACAATATAGCAATCATAAAAAGTAATATCTAACTTAAAAACTTAAAAAAAATTTTTTTACAAATACTAAATTTTTACCATTTGCGATTATAGAATATGGGTGAATTAGTAATTTATAATTTTTTATTCCACATACAGCAACATATTAATGTTAAGTGATTTTGCATTGACTTGTACATATTACAAGGCGTTATTTGTCTAAAGCAGGATAGAACGAAAATTAAGAATTGTAAATATAGAAGTACATTACAGGGCATTTCTATCAAACTTTTAAAACTAATACTTATTGATATATATGCAGGTGCTCAATAAAGTATTAACACAGCATTTCATTAATGATTTATTAATATCCACTATTAGTAAATCATTAACGAAATTTTTGTCGCAGGAAAAAAATAGAGTGCGGTAAATGGATAGAATAAAAAGTTTATTAAACATAATTAATATCGTACCAGAGATACAACAAACATTCATCTGAAGAGTCAAAAGTATATTAAAACGGGACAGCAATAGCATATGATTAATTTTCGTAGGTGTATTGAGCAGTTAACCTGAAACCGTAGAAATTTGACAAATCGTCTTCGAACCATTTCTAATTTACGCTTTTGTACTTCGTAATATGGATACTAAATCATAGAAACGTATTCAAACGTAACTTGTAAGACTTTTACAACGAAATACACGTTATACAATTACGTTTTATAAAGTCACATTTTTTCCTAGTTTAATGAAATGGAAAAAATTTATACCACTAGAACTTCTCTATAAGTGTCAAGTTTACATTTATTGGGAAATTGGGTTAGGTTATTAGCAATTTGTAATGTAAAACTATAATTACTTAGGAAAAATTATTTAATTCATAATCAACGTCAGCCAAGAGGTAAAAGTTTAGAGTTACGCTTAGCAACTATTTTGTCAATTGTTATTTTTTACAACGAAACTAGAAGATAATGCCATTTTATTATTTTTATTCTATTTATTTTTTAGTTCACTTAATATAAGTGCAGTTTAATATACTGCTATCTGCGGAATATACTCTTTTGAAGATTTATCACCAAATATTTAAGTATCAAACACTTCAAAAATACTGTTTTCGTATAATCAAATGAAACTGATATAGATTATTTAACACATTTTATCATTATCTATGAAATATAAACAAAAAATACACCGATTTGAGTATCTTTCGAGTAAATAATTTTATGTATATACATACTTAGATTTGTTCGTGTTGATTTAAATTTTATGTGCAACTAATCTTATTAAAAAAGATTTTATATAATAGACTATTTAATAATTTTATTTTGTATCGCTCAGTACTAATATGCAATCAATATTTAAAATTTCATAAAAAACCAATAACAGGAATTACTACTTCAATTAGTATTTATTTTTACGTAAGAATCAATGAATTCAGCGAAAGTATCAAAAGTAATTATGATGTCATAATTTAGAAATACATATTGAGTAAGTAAATTCGCACAATATAAGGAAAATAGTTTTTACTTTAAATTCTGTAAATGAAAATTGATATGTTTGGTATATCAGTAGTAGACAACTAATCGTAAAAGTGTTATTAAGTATGCCACAAATCATTCAAGAATGCAACATAACATAAATTTTTTTACGAAAAAGTCATGTGTCATTCTATATACATTTTTTAAGACATTTAACTAATTGTTGAAGATGTAGCATTTTCGAAGGTACTCATATATAAAATTACATAGCTATATGTAGTTGTTCAATGTTAGTAATTGGTACGTTGACTAAGAGAATATGCATACAAATGTGTTTGAAAAATAAATTCCTTAGTAATGAGTAATATAATGATGTAGATATGTATTTCAGTATTATGTATATACATATGTAAGATGACTTTTTATAATGATCCAGTGAGCAAGTATGCATAAGAAGGAGACAACCTGTCTTTGTTAAAACTATGATTTGTTATCTCAGGTGAATAGTCGCCGGTAAAAAATTTGCGAATACATAATAAGTACATAATGTAAATGCTTAAGTATGCATATGCTTCCATATAAGGCCATGCTCTCTTGCTAATTATATTGACAGTGACCGCGATCATGCCTCTGAGATGGACCAGAATTTTATAACTGTATTTCGCTTTATAAAAATTTTATCATTCAATATATTCTTACTAGCATCTACAATATTTATGTCTTTTTGAACTCCACTGATATTGTCAATCATATAAATTTCAATACACGTAATTACATCTAATATAGTAACATCCTTTCTCAATAAAGTCACCGATAACCTTATAAAGAATAAACGGAAGTTAGAAACGTTAAATTCATAACCGAACAATTAATTTAGGCGGCTGAATTCAACTATTTATTCACTATTTTTCCGGAACTGGCAAATATATTAGGAATTACAATAAATATAAATATTTACATATAAGTTATTTAATATTAACAATACAAATGAAGTACAAACATATTAAGAAATAATTTAATACATACCGGTACTTAATTCATTACGCATCTTGGTACTTTGTATAAAAGAAAAAGTAAGAAATTTTAAAGTGTATGCTTCAACAGAAAAGAAACGGTAAAAATTGGCTGGGCATGGCAACCACCTGCTTACTAATACAACCGTGGAAAGATTCAATAATGAAAACCGTACATATAGGCTTTTATATTAGGAACTATATCAACAAACCTTTCTTTGGGCCTCAGCGGCAAATCCACTCTTTGTCGCCCTATTATTTGCCATTTTTTTCTTTTTACACTAAAACACTACAAAGCACGTTAGTAACTACCGCACCAAACGTTTAACTGAATACTGGTTGAGTTTGCGTACATTCGATCGGCCTGTCGCCCCACTCGTCCAGTATACGTATTGTGATATTCCACACCTTTCTTCTCTTGATAAGACGTGTTGAAATCTCCAGAAGTTTCTTTGTTTAAATATTAAGAACTTCATTTTAAATGTTTGAGGCATATATTATGTATAAAAATTTCAGGAATCATGAAATATATTTTTAAAAAATATATCTAATCATATCAAGAACCCTACAATTAGGAGTCCAGGAGTCAAAGTATTTAATTGCAGAGATAATGTACCTACAGTTACTCGCGAAATTGAGCGTACAGCAATAAGAAACTAGAACGATGTATATTATTTTTAAGAAATTTTTTTAAATATAAAAAACAAACAAAATTTCAATATATACAGAAATTAAAATTTATAGTTTCAACAAAACTAAATGAAACATAATAATGCCGAACTGTAATAAAAAAAAATAAAGTATATGTACTGCATAGCACCGCAAAATTGAGCATACAGTAAACATTTTTCTTAATTTAATATCTTGTATTGCCTCCTTTTGCGACTGTAACGGCCTGTAGTCGTTGCTTTATTGACTGCGCAAGTATTCGTGTCATTGTTTCTGGAATACTTTCCCAAGCTTTAATTATTTCGTTTTTCAATTCCATTTTGTTGCTAGATTGTACCTTTCCCATCCGAATCTTTACTTCTGCTCACAGGTGCTCAATAGGATTTAGATCCGGTGATTAAGGTGAAATGTGTAGTGATTTTAGTACATTGTACAATAACCATTGTTTGACTACATGTGAGGCATGTTTTGGGTCATTTTTCAATTTTTTCTTGAGAAGCTCAAGATATTTCATTTTATCCACGGTCCTGTCAATAAATTTAAGATTTTCTGTAGCACTAGCCACCATACAACCCCAAAAGACGACGGAACCGCCTCCATGTTTGATGGTATGTGTAACGTGCTTCACATATAATTCTGTTTGAATTTTCTCCATACTATCTGCCTGCTGTCTGACTCAAATAAATTTATTTTGGACTCGTCCGAAAATATTATATTATCTCAAAATTCTAAGGGATAATTTACATATTTTTGTGCAAATTCTAGACGTTTTTGGCCGTTTCGTTTAGAAATCCAATGTTTATGTCGACTAACTCACTTCTATGTAGTACCCGACGTACAGTATCACTTGATATGCTGTGCTTAATACTTGCCTCAACTTCTTCTCGTAATCTAGGTACACTTAGTTTGGGATTATCTTTAATTTTTCTTATAATAAATCGTTCATCCTGGGCACTCAGTATACGTTTTCTTCCACGATTCGATTTATTTTGTAATGTTCCTTTATACGAGGGCAGTCGCTTATATTTCGGGAATAGCAAACAAAAAAAATTATTTGTTATCGAAAACAGTTTTATTGCTTTTAAAAATATTCTCCTTGAAAATCAATGCACTTTTGTATTCGTTTAAACCAATCCGAAAAGCATTGCTGCCACTGTGAAAGCGGTATCTCCAAAATATGAGTTTTGTCTCTTCCGTTGACCACGAAGTTTATTCTTCACCTGTGGAAACAAAAAGAAATCACAGAATGCTAGATCAGGGTTGTACGGCGGATGGCTCATCAATTCAATGTCTTGCCCGGTCAAATATTCAATTGTTTGAACCGACCTGTGGGAGCTCGCATTGTCATGGTGGAGAATGATCTGTCTTTTCGGGTTGTTTTCATTATTTCTTCATTTTTGGCAAATAGTTGTGTACCATTCGGAATTGACCGTTCTACAACTCTTTAAAGGCACGGTTGCAACGTGACCGGTTTTTCCGAAAAAAACAGGCGACCATTTGTTTTGATGTGCTTCGAGCGCGAACAACTTTTGTTGGTTTTGGCTCATCGTGAAATGCCCACACAGTGGATTGCTGTTTACTATCGAGCTCATACGTATAGATCCAAGATTCATCACCTGTGACGACTTTATAAATGTTCTTTGAAGCACCGCCATTGTATTTTTTGTGCATTTCTTGGCACCAATCGACGCGAATCCTTTTTTGAGCGGTTGTCAAATTATGTGGTATCCAACGTGAACATAGCTTCCCAACGTCTAAATGTTCATGCAGGATCTTATGCACGCTGGTGTTAGTAATACTTTGAGATGCCTCGATCTCACGGTATGTCACATGACGGTCTTGCATTATCAATTCAGACACTCCATTAATGTTTTCCGACACAACAACATTTGTGGGACGACCTTCACGAAATTTATCGTCCGAAGAACGCCGTCCAAGTTCGAATTTACTATACTAACGATATACTGTAGTTTTCGATGGTGCTTCGTCACCATACAAGGAATTCAGCTCGTCGACGCATTCTTGTTGAGATAATACACGCCGAAATTTATAAAAAATAATTGCACGAAAATGTTCGCGAGTTAATTCCATTTTTTCGCTAAAATTTTCAAGTTACTGTCAACAATAGAAATAGCGACCGAATAATAAAACCAGCAAGGTAAATATATTGTCAAAAATGTCAAACTTCAGGATGCAATCATCAGATCGGAGGCAACACTAACAGTGTCGCTAGTTTCCGAAATGTAAACGGCTACCGTCGTATATATATTTGTTTAATAATTTTTGAATTATGATTTTTTTTTAATTCTGCTTACTAAACTACCTATTTGCCTTAATGATTTTCCTTCATAATATAACTTAATTATAAGCTTTCGAGTCAGAATGTCAATTTGCCAACGTTTATTCTTCATAGGTACTGTTATCGTAATGAACTTCACCTAAGCACTATAATATGTAATTTGGTAGGTAGACTTCCGCGGTCGTGGTCCATGCTATCTGATTCTGGGCTTCCTGGCTGGAACCTTCATAATATAACTTAATTATAAGCTTTCGAGTCAGAATGTCAATTTGCCACCGTTTATTCTTCATAGGTACTGTTATCGTAATGAACTTCACCTAAGCACTATAATATGTAATTTGGTAGGTAGACTTCCGCGGTCGTGGTCCATGCTATCTGATTCTGGGCTCTCTGGCTGGAACCGCGTCACTTGTATATCTGCCGACGTTTCGTACCCATTTGTATGGGACATCTTCAGGGCTGAACTACTGCATTGCACACTAGTTTCAGTGCAGTAGTTCAGCTCTGAAGATGTCCCATACAAATGGGTACGAAACGTCGGCAGGTATACAAGTGACACGGTTCCAGCCCGGAAGCCCAGAAGCAGATACTATAATATGTATTTCATAAAACAAGATGAATGACACGTACAATGGGTATTGCCTCATCTGAGGTAAATATGAGTATATTTATATGCTGGGGAAAGTACCTGTATGCTCAATTTTGCGGTGCTATGCAGTACATTTACTTTACTTTTTCATTTAGTTTTGTTGGAATTATAAACTTTAATTTCTGTATATATTGAAATATTATTTGTTTTTAATATTAAATAAAAATTTCTTAAAACTAATATACGTCGTCCCAGTTTCTTATTGACTTGAACTGTATATGCATAAGCTTTTTCACTCGCATCAAATTGTAGTATAAATAAGTAACCGTGAATCTTGTTTATGTTCGTATATAGAACGATTTATCGTAAAAATAATATTATGTGAGAAATTTGCTATCTTCAACGACAGCTTTATTAAAACTAAGGTTTAGCGTATTTCTTATATAGTTACTAGCAAAAGCATTCATCTTTTATGGTAATTTATAAAAAAAAATGGAAACATTATTTCTCTTTTATCTATAATTTAGTAACAATAAATAGAGCTGGATAGTCGTGTCTGACTAATAAGAGCGGATCGTCTTGTATTGGATCGCCCGTATTTGCAACATCTTTCAGTATACGTCATCGATTTTTATCTAAATGAATTAAACTTTTTAGTCAAATCATGTACCGTGATATAATTACTATTAAATGTAATTATTTTAAATTATTTGTATGATGTAGAAGGAAATTTTATAAAATAAAACGAATGAAGTATTAAACATAAGCAAAACAAATTAACGACAAATGTTACTTTAATCAGAATTTGACTAACGCCGTAAATAGGCACTAGTTAATTAAAGCTGTTCCAATATTTTCTCTCTTATATCGAACATCTGGCAAGACAAACGTTTAAAGTTTTATCATACTCTGTTAAACACAAATTATATGAAATGGGTGAAAACATCTGATTGTTATGTTACATTAAATAATGGCATATGTTGAAAGATCATCTGGACGAATTGTACATACACTACCGTCTATATTAGTTCGGACACTCAAATAAATCTTTAAAAACGGGAAAAGAGTTAAACTAATTTATGTTAAAACTTAAAATTTTTATTGCATTATTGTTTATAGATGTTTATAAAGTATAATAATAAAAATTAAAGTAATCCTAACGTTAAATAAACAAACAAAACTTTCCGCCCATCAAAGAAACACCCTTTTGCGCGAACAGCCCGTACAATTCGAGGCACCCGTTTCACGAGTTTTTCAAGGACTCTATTCGGTATACTATTTCATTCTTGTTGCAATATATTCCACAAGTAATTTGTTGAGGTAGGATACACTTTTCAGACCCTCCTGTCCAATTCATCGCATAACCATTCTATGAGGTTTAGGTCGGCGCTTTGCGGTGGCCATATCATTATTTTTAAGGTATTATTGTTTTATTCGCTATTTAAAAAATTCTTACATATTACTACTGAGTGTTTGGGGTCGTTGTCCTGCATGAACACACCGAACACGCCAATTAAACGTGGTCCCCGATGGTATTGCATTTTCTTGCAATATTTCTAAATAACCTTCCTTTCGCAAAAATCCTCGATTCGCTTCAAGTCCCCTTTGCCAACCTAGCAAAAACAACCCCAAACAAGCACTGAACACGGTTGGCACTATAACGGGTGGGCCATTTAAAAGTTTAAATTTAAAAATGCAATAAAACAAAAACAGTTTGAAATTTTGCCAAATTTATTTTTTTGTTGTGAAGTACAATTATTCCGGTTAGAGATGGAATATTATTTCATTCATATGGCTGCCGCGGCTGGCCTCACAGTATCCCATTCGATCGGACCAATTTTCGAGCACTTTTTCGAGTGTATGGGGTCGTATCTCGACAATGGCATCACGAATGTTGGCCTTCAAATACTCAATTGTCTCTGGTTTGTCGGCATAACACTTGTCTTTAACGGCGCCCCATAGAAAATAGTCCAACGGTGTCAAATCGCAGCTTCTTGGTCATCAAACGTTTGACGCAATAAATCGATTGTGCCATGAGATGTGTGGCAAGTTTCACCATCCTGTTGAAACCAAATATCGTTCACATCAATACCATGAAGAGCGGGCACAAAAAAGTCGGTTATCATAGTGTGATAGGTGTCTCCATTAACCGTAATGGTTGCGCCGTCCTCATTTTCAAAAAAATATGAGCCAATGATGCCTCCGCTCCACAAGCCGCACCAAACAGTCACTCGTAATGGGTGCATTGGCTTCTGGAAGACTACGTGTGGGTTTTCATAGCCCCAAATACGGAAATATTGCTTGGTAACGTACCCACCAAGATGAAAATGAGCTTCATCCGAAAAGATGATTTTTTGGCAAAATTGACATCATCGTGCAGTTTCTCGTTGGCCTATCTAGCGAAGCGAAAACGAAGCGGATGGTCACGCGGCTTCAACTCTTGAACCACTTGAACTTTGTAAGACGTCATACCGAGATCTTTTCGCAAATTTCGACGTAAACTGGTTCAACTGTTCAATTCTTGAGAACGATGACGAGTTGATGCTGATGGATTCTCACGCACACTCTCAGCCACAGCTTTGATATTTTCGGGTGTACGCACTGTACGAGCATGCTCACGTCTTGGCGCATCAACAATGAAACCAGTTTCACTAACTTTAGCAATAAACTTGCGTATACTGGGCACTGTTGCTCCTTCTCTGCGACCAAATTTTGTACGACATTTTCGTGCAATTTCCGACCAATTGTCTTTGTTTTGGAAATAAATTTCCAATAAATCCCAACGTTGCTCAAGCGTAAATCGATTCATTTCGTTCAGTGGAGATAATATACTGAATTTTGTGACGGAATAGAATGACATAAGTATTGCCAGATTTGAAATAACCGGTGGTTACAACCCCGCAGTATTCTTTGACCACTCGCTCTTCTTACAAAAACACGCCTTGATTGTCCAAACACTTCAAACTTTGATTCATCAGTCCATAAGACCCGTTTCCAGTTATCCAGTGTCCGATCTCTGTGTGTTTCTGCCCATTGTTGACGTTTTTGCCTGTTTCCCCATCGAAGTAATAGTTTTCTTACAGCAATTGGGCCGTGAAAATTTGCAGCTTTTAATCTTCTTTTCGCCGTAGTAACAGAAATTTTTCTTTCACGATCGCGATTCATTTCTGCGACGATTTAAGGTACTGTCAGTCTCCTATTTCGTTTACTCAGCAATTTTATATGCTCATCGTCAGCGTGAGATGTTGTTTGCTTATGACCAGAACGGGCCGAATCTTTTAAAGTGCCCATGCGTTGATGTGGCCGATTGATATCACTAACAGTCGATTTATTAACATGTATCTTTTCGGAAATTTGACACACTGAATAACCTTCTTGATGAAAAGCAATAATTGTAGAACATTTTTCTAAACTTATTGGTTTTTTTCGGCATTTTAAGAAGTTGATATAAAAAATACGGTCTTTTCAGTGATGCACACACTAGCAAGTTTATTTGAAAACTAATGCATATTTCGGTATATCTAACTCTTTGGAGTGAAGGCAGGCAAGTTTTTTGTTTGTAATACTATGTCAAAAATAATCGTATTTATGGCGGTACGGATTATTCGAGTAATTAACGCAGTGAGTCATAAAATGTAATAGTTATTTGTAGGTGCTCTGATAAATATACAGTAGCTTCTCTGTATTACAGACAGTAGTGGCGTATATAAAACTGTCCATTTTTGAGAGATGTCCATTGGTGGGAGAAAAAAAAGAGTATAAATAATTTTCAATTAATTTATTCTTACAACATACTTAAACTAACTTTATTTTAAAAAAATCTGAAATGTTAGTTTGTTTTAGATTTTCAATTCTTTTTTTTTTACAATTTGTGTTTCTACATTGTATACTATCTCAGCGACTTTTTCTCCTTGAGTAATGTCGCTGGACAACAAAAAGAAGTTTTGAATATCCTTTAACTTTTCATTGGCTTCGTTAATGTTTTTAGTTTCTAAAATAATATCATCATCATCCTTACTGTCGCCATCACGTACATTGGTACTGCTTTGAAATTCACGCATACAATTACTTTTCTCAATTACTAAAGGTCTTTCCTTTTCTCAAACCATATTCGCACACAACAGAATAGTTAATCTTTCCTTAGCAGCTTTGCCACCCGAACATTTTTCACCTTTTAATGCAAAGGTTTTGTTTGGCGAAGCCCGGAAAAGAAGTTCAGTTTCATCTGCATTAAAAATGTCTTTCAATGACTATAGCTTTGTGATATTTATAGTCATCAATTGTTTCTTCCAGACAGATATTTCATCCACGTTTACTGCGGCGGCTTCACCACAAATTGTTCGAAGCGATGTGTCGTGTCGCTGAGAAAACTTGTCAAACCACCCACTTGAAGCTTTGAATTCATAGTTTAGCTCTTGTGCAAATTCGAGAGCTTTTTCCCTTATTATTTTACCGGACAATGGAATATTCTTAACGCGCACTTTGCAAAACAAGTCATACATTATTAGGTCCAGTGCAGCTCCTTCTGTTTCCACAAATTTCTTCTTTTGCTGTGAATTTCCATTTTCAGCAAACCGTCTATTAATATCAACTTTGTTTTTCAAAATATTGCCCACTTGACTTTTACCGATACAGAATCTTTCCGTAAGCAGTCTCACACTAAGTTTATTCTTAACCGCACACTGACAACATACTTTTTCTTCTAAACTGAGAAATTTTCTCTTTTTCGAAGCCATATTACTTGTACGAATACTAAAGCACTAGATATCTAACTTGTTAGAGCACTAAATATATATTGTATATATATATATGGTTCATGTCCATTGTTAAGAATGTTACAGCGGTCATAATTATTATACATTTATGTGTATGTAATTACATATAATAAACAGAAATACATCATTATATTAAAATATGTAATAATGTTTAGAAATTATAAGAGTTGTAATAAATTTATTATGTACCTGGCTTAATCCCCCAATAGGCAATCATTATAGTACTTATTATATGTATTAAATTAATTATGTGTAAAATTATAAGAATTGCAACAAAGTACTAATGTCCATTTAAATTTACTGTAGTGTATGAATATTACTGTCCGTCTCCATTGTTAAGAATATCCTTTGGTGAGAGATATTGTTATGTAGTAAATATCACACTGACGGTCAGTGCATCAGAAACTGTCCATTGATTAGAGATGTCCATTGTCGAGAGATGTCCGTTAAGGGAGAATATAGTGTATTTGCCTGCAATTGCTTATAAATCTCGAAAAGAACTTAATGTAAATATATTATTTATATTTAAACGCAATTATATTATTTTTTAGAAGAGTTTACTAAATTTCACTAACTGTCCAAACTAATATGGACGGTAGTGTACATACGTTTGAGAGATCTTCCTTCTACGCGAGGGCCCGCTCTTGTTGGGCAAACATGTCATAAATATCGATATTTTGATATTACATATGCACATACAAAATTTGAACATAAAGTAGAAAAGTATTTTTATATAAAAAACACCATTATTAAATTAGTTGTAGCAAAAGCATTCATACTGTGTACGGAACAGACGTAAAAGTAACTTATAAAAATGCCGAAAAGAAAGGAACTTAGCGCAGAAACTCGTAGTTCTATAATAACGCTACATGGTGAAAATTTTTCACTGCGGCAAATAGCCCAAAAGTTAAATTAATCTTATAACGCGGTGCAAGGAGAAGTGAAACGATATTCACAAAGTGGATCATTACAACCAATAAAACGTTGCGGAAGGCCAAGGGTAACTACCAGACAAGAGGATTTGCGCCTAAAAATACTATCAAAACGAAATAGGCGCCTCACAGCTCCTCAGCTTCGAGCAGAGCTGAATGAAGGCCGTCGAAAGCCGGTGTCACTGACTACTGTAAAACGACGTTTGACAAAGGAGGGACTACATGGGCGTATTGCAGCTCGAAGACCATTATTGAATCCACGAAATCGTAAAAAACGGTTACAATGGGCCCAGGACCATCAACACTGGGACATGGAAATGTGGAAGCAGGTGTTATGGACAGATGAGTCAAAGTTCCAAGTGTTTGGTAGCAATCGACGAGTTTTCGTTCGAAGACAAGTGGGTGAAAGGATGTTACCCGAATGCGTAGTGCCAACTGTTAAACACGGGGGAAGTTCTGTGCTTGTTTGGGGATCCTTTTCCTTTGATGGTGTCGGAGATTTGTACCGCATTGAAGGCATTTTAAAAAAAGAGGGGTACCTGAAGATTTTGGAGGAACATGCAATTCCGTCTGGATTAAGGTTAATTGGTGAAGGTTTTCACCTACAACATGATAATGATCCCAAACATACTTCTCAACTTTGTAAAAATTATGTGAATCAAAAAGAGGAGGAAAGGGTGCTGATAAATATGATTTGGCCACCACAATCACCCGATCTCAACCCTATAGAATTACTGTGGGATGAATTAGATACTCGTAGAAACGTGAGAGAAAGCTGTCCACAATCGCAGAAACAGGTTTGGGAGCAACTTACAAGGGCGTGGAATAATTTACCAATGGATACGCTCCAGAAACTTGTATCGCGGTTACCTAATATTTGTAAAGAAACCATTAAGCGCAGAGGTGGATACTTCGACGAAAGTCGAATATGATATGAAATTCTACAGAATATGTTGAAATTATTTTATTTTATAAGGAAAACTGTTCATTTGTCTCGTAGATATAGTTTTGTAGAAATATACGTTTTGTTTCACTAAGCGTGCATGTTTTTTTTAAATTTCATCTACTGGTCCCTCACTTATGGCCGGTAGTATAAGCAAAAATAAATATTTTAATTTAAATTTAAATAACAAATATAACTAATTTTTAAGAATACTAGGAAAGTAGTTATTGAATTTTAATGCTGTCAATCAATTATCAATTATTCCGATAGATTTTATGTTGTAAGAGTTCTAAAAAGTCCACATTACAATAAATATAAAGAAAATTTGTAGCATAAATAATAATATTACAGTAATACCAATAGTTTACATTTATGCAGTGTCTATAACTATTTTCTTTTTAGTTATTGTCATCATACAATAATCACTGTCATCGCTTAAATTACCTGCTCGTATAATTAGTTCTTTGGTTCTTATATCTACAAGAGCTTCAGTATCCATGATCTGCTTTTATAACATTATGACGTCTTTTCAAGTTATCTTTTGAAATTTTTGCGAATTCCACTTTTGCTAAAATTTCTACATCCACCAATTTAAACGTAGCGTTTCTCTGCCCAACATTACGTTTAACAGTAACCCATATTAATTTGATGGGTTTTAATTCCGGTGAAAAGGTAGCAATTTTTAAGATGTGTGTCTACAGTCACGAAGTATTTATCAAATTTATAAGTCATATATTTATTCTTATTTTCATTTATCAACTGGCGAAGTTGTGGTTGGATGAATATTTACACTTTTCTTCATTAACCAATTCATAATATGACATTTTTTACTATTCGAACAAAGCGTACGATCTATTTGAATACTACGACACCATGCGTTGTCTGAATTTTGATTTAAAATTCGTGATTCCAGTTACAAAGATTAAACAATGATAAGAAAACTGCCATATCACTTAAGCTGTAGGCTTAAAAAATTACCAATGTTTATATGATTTGCCTACGAGATGCAACTTTATAGTTATTTTTCATTCTTTTTTTTTTGTTTCTGAATTTTTGTAGCCTATTTGCAAGTAAAATACCTTTAGTTTTTTACAAATTACAAGTATGTACACTTTAGCGAGTAATTGTATAATTATTGTTTCACATTACATATTTTTACATTTTTGAACTATCGTACTTATCAAAGTCGTTAAAGTAATATATATTCCCAAAACATTCCCCTGCTTTAAACTCTAAATATGTTACAATAAAATTTTTTTTATTTTAAGTTTACAAGAAATTGCGAAAATTAAACTTTGCGATGGTCTCATCTTCGTTTTATTATGAAATAAGTATGTACAACATAGACACTTCTTATGGAATAAATTCAGTAATTCCAAAAGTGTAAATATTTCACAAACCGCTAAAACAGGTAAACTAATTATTCTATTTGATATATTTTACATACCTGTGACGTCACCAGGTTTTGAGATACTAAGTAATATGCATTTTTGAATGGTATGGTTAGTTTCTACATCAGTTTGGACAGAACTTTAAAAAACCCTTTCAAACACTCACACTTAATATCTTTACCTTCAACAGTTCGTGAGATATTGCCACTTTTTGAAAAAAGTAAGGGTAAAAGTAACACAAATTGTCAAAACTCCCAAAACTGGAAAACTTTATTTATTAATGATCGTAATAACTTCTCAAAATATTCTTCATCAAATTCTTGACACACTCCCAACCTTCAACGGAATTTAAGTTCAACATTGTTGAAAATATCATGTGCTATTCATTTTATTTCACTTGTAATTCTTTCTTTTAAATTATATAAATTAGTAGGCTTGGCTTTAAAAACTTTATTTTTTGAAGTAACTATAGAAAGAAATCCACTGGGACCGCCCTCTGTTTACTCCTGAATGTATCGAAGTTTATACGGATGAAGTTTTTCTTTTTTGAGGCACTTTAGTGCGGTTGAATGGCTGGTACTAATATGTACTGCTACTTTACGTGAAGAATCTGTAGGATTTTCTTGAATACATGAATGGGCGAAAAATTTGTACTTCGTCTTCAACAAATTTAGGGTATCTTGGCAAAGGTTAAATAATGTGCTTCAATTTTAGATACAGGTCTTTGTGAAATGAGTGATAAGTTTGGCTAATTTCAATTCGCAATGTTTCCGTCGAATTCCACATTTTGAAAAAGAAATAATTAAAGAACACCGAAAGCATTTACAAATAAACTGACATGACTTCACATCGACAGTATCAGAATTCCGAAACAAATCATACAAATATAGTATTTAGAACATTAAGGTATAAGGAAATTTTACTTTAAAATTTTAATAACAAACAATCAGCAATTATTATTAAGATCACTCTTTGACACCATTTTAAACATTTTGTTCAGATATACATAGGTAAGATTTTCAAAATCTCACTATTTAAACTGATATTAAAGATATTAAATGCGAGTTTTTAGAAAAGGACTTTAAATGTTTTATCCAAAAGTAACAAAATATATGTCATTCTATTTAAAAAAAACTGGTAACGTCACATGCATAAAAAATATATAAGATTCAGTGGTTCTGGAATAATTAGTTTAACTGTTTTAGCGTTTTTATAAAATATTTACAGTTTTGTAATTACTTAATTTATTTCAAAAGAAATTTCCATACTCTACATACATATGTAGATTAGATACATGTTTACAAATACCAAATAGGATTAATTCTAATAATAGAAAAGAATCAATAGTTTTCTTTGCAATTACCAATAAAATAAAAATGCTTTTTAATTAATTCTACCGATTCTTTCCCTGGAATAGTAGCTGAGTCTAGATAGGAATCATTCCTGGAATTTGAATTCTGATTGCCTTAATACTTCGAATATTTTCTCTTGTAAAATTAATAAATTTAGTTCTTACTGATTAACATTTAGAGCTAGCCTGAAAGTTAACCACGAGGACGTCCTGCTGCAAAATTTCAAATTATCTATTATGTCGGTTATGGTTATAGGCCTGATTATTTTCTGTAATATTTTAACAAACTTATTGTTATTTAAGTGTATGTGTTTACATGGTGGGAAATTTAAAAATAGGTGGTTTGACGAAATGCTGTGAACCTGGATGCAATTATATAAAAAGTGCTTTCAGAAGTGCTTATATAACGAAAATATAAGAGGCGTTAATTTTTTGTTGTTTCCAGTACAATACATAGATAAAAGATTTAACAAACAGAAATAATTTTATATTTTAATGCATCCATTATTAAAATTATATAAGAAAGTAATTTGCATTTTTCTGGCTAAGCAATAGAATGTAATAAAATGTTATAGTCCAAAATCATAATGTTTACCAACGACATTTACATATATACGTGTATAAATTTAATCGCACCAAATACAAATATATTGTAACTATGAAATAAAATAGATACTTCAGTTTTACTAAAAACTACATACACTAAACCAGAGTACAGAGAGTGCTCGAATTAAACTCGCTCACGAATGAATTCAATTCGGGCGAGTTATATTTTCTATATTAAAAAGAACTATTCTTACGAGTTGAGTTTGTGCTCGCGAGTTAAATAATAGAACCCGCAAGCACAAATTTTAAAACGAACGAATTAAATAAAATTGTGCTCGCGAGCTGAATTTTTTCCCACCCTATAAGCTAAGTGGTGTACTGAACAGTGCCTGCCTAAAGTCATTGGATCTATGAAGAACCTGCGGCTAAAGTCAAGAATAGACACCTGGTTCCTCCATCACGATAATGCTCCAGCTCACCGCGCCGAAGCCTGCACCGACTATTTGACCACGATAAGATTGAAACTTCTCAAGCACCCTCTCTGCGACTTTGCACTGTTCCCGCATGTGAAAATGAAGCTAAAAGGGAGGCGGTTTTCCAGTGATGAGGACCTTCTGCGGGCTTGGGATAACGAATGTGCTTTACTCCCTAGTGAAACTCGGCAGAACTGGTTTAAAGATTGGTTTCGGAGGATGGAGAGGTGTATTGAGTATGGACGAAATTACTTTGAAAAAATTAAATAAACAAAGCTGTATTGCAAGACTTTCCTAGTACCCTTTGTACACGGCAACATGTTTGATATATTATTCATTTTTAATGTTATAAAAGTGAATTCTGAAATAGGATACTGCTTTATTAGACATTTGAAGTATGTTATGCGCATAGTTCGATGTTGTAATGCAAAATATAACTTGTATGTAACATTTTGATAAAAAATATAATTTAATTAAAAGCTCTTAACAATTAGTTTGTAAATCATACATAAATTTATAACATCTAATATTTAATTGGAATAATTTACATTTCGAACTAATTATAATATACAAGGAAGAAATATTGAGCAAATATGCATATTACATGTAATATCTGTTTGATAGTACATAGTATATGTAACACAAAACAGTTTTTCAATTTTATATTCAATAATTCAACAATAATATATGTATAATACTAATATCTACTTAAAGACTTAAATTTTGACAAGCATTATAATACAGAGGCATGAATTAAAATTTATCACATAAACTAACGGCATTTCAGATATGTGCAAAAATCTAAAAGACAGATTACCGGAAGCACTATACTATTTATCATAGGATCTATTATTATAGCTACATAATATTTTGAACATAATTCTCTGTCTCATGTATAGAAAACTGTTGTAGTCTGCTGTAGAATAAATTATTTAACACTTGATATACGAATATTTTAAACAATGAATTCATAAAATGAAATATATGTAGTTGAAATATTAATAAAATCCACCCAAAGTAATAATTTAATTTTTTTTCTTTTTTAAGGGAATACATCGTTTTACAATAATTTTATTTTTTAATTAAATAAATTCAATATCATATTAACAAATACCGTCAGTGCGCAAGTATAAAACTAGACCTAACTATACCTTATGGTATTCTTTCCTAATCAAAGCTTTATGCTGAAGTTTGTAAAGAGCTTGTTATATTTTGACGATACAATAGAGGCTTCTGCCTTGATTTCTCAATAGTGTTATTTATTTTGTAGTATAAGTGTTTTCTAGTGATTTCTAATCATATTTACAAGGTGAATTTGACGCAAAGGTATTGCTGGGGGCGTGGCCTGTGCAGCGACTCATGATTAGTATAAATACGAAGTTTCATTGTTATTAGACAGTTAGTCTTTGAGCTATCGTCAACCAAGTAACATAATCAGTAGTGAAAAGTGAAATATGAAAAAATCTAATATCGTGCCGTTATAAAGTTCCTTACCAGGCAAGGAAAATCAGTCGCGACCATAATGAATGAGATGTCATTGGTTTACGGCGACTCTTGTCCAGGAAAAACCATGGTGTACAAGTGGCATAGTTTATTTAAACAAGGAAGGGAATCCCTTGAAGACGACCCGAAGCCGGGCAGGAGCATTGAGGTGACCACGCCAGCACTTATCCAAAAAGTTGAACAAATTGTACTCGAAGATGCTCGACTAAAGAAGAAACAACTCGCAGAAATGGTTGGAGTATCCGATACAACAATTTTTAAAGTCCTACACGATCATCTCGGCATGTCTAAGGTCAGCGCAAAATGGGTGCCGAGAATGCTCACGCCGCCGCAAAAACAACAGCGCGTAGAGTGTTCGCGTGCATTTTTGGACCTCTGTAATAAAGACAAGGATGGTGTATTGAGTGGAATTGTTACTGGAGACGAAACTTGGGTTCATCATTATGAACCTGAGTCCAAACAAGACTCCATGCAGTGGCATAAAAAGGGCACAGCACCACCCAAGAAATTTAAAGTGTCACAATCAACTGGGAAACTCATGGCAACGGTATTTTGGGACTCGGAAGGAATATTGTTGATTGATTATAAAGATAAAGGTGTTTTTATAACCGGAGAATATTACGCTTCAATATTAGAGCGGCTAAAAGAAGCCATTAAAGAGAAAAGACGGGGAAAATTGACAAAAGCTGTTCTGCTTTTGCACGACAACGCGCCCGTCCACAAGAGCCGCGTTGCGTTAGCTGCCCTGCATAAGGTGGCCTTCGAAATTGTGAATCACCCACCCTACAGCCCAGACCTGGCCCCGAGTGATTATTACCTGTTTCCGAAAATGAAAAAAGAGCTGCGGAGTAAAAAATTTACTGCCGATGATGAAGACAAGGAGGCAGTTTCGGCGTATTTTGCAGATAAAGATAAATCATTTTTTTATGAGGGTATAAATAAATTAATTGAAAGATGTGAAAAATGTATCCGTCTTGCAGGTGAATATATTGAAAAAGAAAAATAATTTGGTTTTTTTATTTCCACCCCTTGTCCCCCATTCCGCGAATATAAAAACGCTCCCTCGTATATATATACATATATATATTAGATTTTTCACAGATTTAGACTTAATTTCAATTCTTTATTCTTTAACATATGTAAAATGATTTATTAAGCTTTCGTTAATATTATTTATAAAAGATTATTCGTTGTTTTACATTGCCAATACAGAAAAACTTTTTCGACCTACGGTATTAAGTAAAAACATTTTTATTCTTTTTAATATTAAAAAACATCACAGTTATCATTAGCAATGCGAATAGAGTAATTATTAATTTCACGACTTTCAAAAAAATTTTATTAAGTTCGTTATTAAGATATAATTAAAGTAAAGAGAAGTCTCTAGAACATTCACAAAAATAATCCTATTTATAAATAACTAATTTATGAAAGTTACGTAATTGCAGAAAATTTTCAGCATTGGACTAAAATTTTAAATTAATTTATTTATTTTATTATTTATTTAAATTAATAATTAAACTAAATTCCTTCCAAATTTTTCGAATATAGTGTCTGATTATGATGCAACTACTAAAAGAATATAATTATTGGCTGTTCGTCTTCGTAAGAATAGTTTTTTAGTTTCGATTATTAACTAGTCTCATAATATTGTTATAAAAACTTATTATACCTATTTGCTTTTTTAATTTTCTTTGTTGAACATATTATACGACAAATATTGCAATAAATAACATATAAATTACATATTTTGGGAATATATCCTGTAAAAATTTGGTTGGTGCCATTTTCAAGTATAAGAAAGTGTAATATAGATCAGTAAAGATATGGAACAATACAATTTATGAAAGTTGCACTAAATGAAGTTTCAGAGAAGCAAATAAAAATATTTTGTTCAGATATTTAAAATCATAGCAAATAGACTTTGATATTTATGAAGTGAAGACATCGATACAAAATTTAATAAATTATTATATGTTATTATGAAAGCTTTGTTAACATGTAGATTATCATCATTATTACATATTTATAATATAATATCGGTAAATAATAGAATTTAATTTCTTAAAGATATAAATCATTAAGGATCTTACATATAGCGAAAAATTTATATATAACCTTCCAAAATTCTTTGTAACCTGATAGAAGGAGAAATTTCTTTGTTCAATTTAACATTTGGCTATTGTAAACAAAGACCTCGAATAGCCTACCGACTGTGAAACATATTTACTTAAATATTCTACTTAATACTATATTTCATTATCTTCAATTTCAGTTTCAATTCAATTAAACGGAAATATTTACTTCATATCAGAAAGGTACTTACTCTGTCTCATTTACAAGAACTCATCCTGAAAGCTTTTATCTATTTTAAAAAAAACTGTTTAAACTAAATTGTGCGATACATCGTTTTGAAATACTTTTCATGGTCGATCTTATAGTTTCGATGTGCAGTAGAAACTAATTATTTTTTTTCTACTTCTATACTTATGCATATGTATCTGATTATCGGTAATGCTATAGCTAATCCTACCAAGCATAACAATAATCTGACACAGAATGTTACCATAGGCGATGACCCAAAATTTGTCGTCCGGAGATGCTTTATAAAATTTATTTCAGAAAAAATGCAAATGTCCCTAAATATAGTACACAACTTCTAAAAAAACTATAGAATAATTAGAGTCGATAGGGAGTAATGGAAAAAAAATCATCTATACAGGCAGACAAGGATGGCCCTAAGTCAGCACAAGGGCTCGAAACCGAAATTATGAACTAAAAGAAAGTTGAATGATCCTGGCGAATCTAATAAAGATACTGCAGTGGTTGAGATTGAAGTAACTGCGTTAAATTAAGAAATTAATGGATAGACCATTTTTTTCAATAGCCAAACAATACTGATTATTTGGGTGTATTTAATGAACTCAGAAGTTGCAAAAAAATGATAACAATCTATGTCCATGGTGGTTATAAGGCTCGGCAAGTTTATCGTATTGCAGAAATAAAGGTAATTTTGATGGAGCCTGTGGTTGATAAACTTAATCACTGAAGGTTGATATATAACCCCTTTCCACATCAATTTCCGTATTCTGTATACGATTTCAACAACTAAATTGTCATCATCAGCAGATAATTAAACAGTATCGCACCTGGAAAACTACGGCAAAATACCCGTACGAAATAAATTCCGCACACGATCTGTACCGTTGAAAGCCAAAACGCACACTGTATATTCGTTTCACATATTTTTAAAAAGATTGTATTCTAGTCTTAAACTAAGATAAAAGACAAAAGAAATAAGAAAAAAAAGGGAAAGAACAGAAAACTACCTACATGCGTATATTGCACTTTCCCTTGTTTGTTGTATAAGATACCAAAGAGAGATGTGTTATGGCCTTTATTCTTCAAAATGTACATGCTTTGATACATATCTGATTCGAGATCATTACATACGTTCTTTATCAAATACAAATAATCCGCGTTAACATTATGATTACTTTCCAACCCATGTTTTGCTAATCCGGATTTTTCTGGCCGATTGAATTTTATGTGCGCAATATGTTCTTTATACCGGGTTTCTATCGATCGTTTTATTTAGCCGATATATTGTTTACTGCAATCTAAATATTTAATTTCATAAATTCCCGATTTCTTGTTGTCCTCGACTTTGTCTTTTGCAGTTCCTAAAAGGGATTTGATGGAGTAAACATACAAACTGCTTATCCCGATTGCTTATTGCGTATTTATTTTCTTATGTTAGCCTTTCTAATTAATCCATTGATTATTTCCGAATCAAAACCATTGTATTTCGTGATATTCTCAACAAAGTTCAATTCTTTTTCGTATCTTACTTCTGTTGGTGCGAAATTAAGCAAACGTTTGATAAGAAAACTGAACGAAGTCACATTTTGTTGCATGCTATTGACATTGGTTTCTTTTCGGAAAATATCAATTTCTATTTTAAGATTATTCCTAATACCTAGGGTGTCCAAAAAAGGCAACGCATCATTGTTTCCTTTTCCTACTATAAATTTAATCGTCGGAAATTTTGAATTTAATTGCTTGACGAAATCTTCCAAATTGCATTTATGTGTATTGAAAATCGCGAAATTATCATCTGCATATCTAATCCAAATTCTTGGAAAATATTTAGCCTTATGTTTTAATTGAGCGTCAAAATTACTCATGAATAAGTCTGCTATCAGATGGAGAAAGAAAATTGCCCATTGCAGTTCCCTGTTTTTGTTCATAGAACTTGCCTTCAAATTTTTGAAGGCCAGTTCAGTTTTGGGACATGCAAAGGTTTGTTAATCGCACCTATTCCTTTATTTTCTCTGGTTCGATCTTATTTTTGTGAAGAAATTCTAAATGTTTTATTTAGTATCATTCGACGCAACGTCATTGTTTCCTTCGGTACCGATTTCAGAAACTTTAAAATGCATAGGCAGGAAAAACAGCGTATTAGAAAACAGTTGCCTTAATTTACAACGGAACTATCGAATAGAAGGAGAAAGCTCGTTAGAATGATAATGGTTCTACTAACAGCATATTATAAGCTCTACAAATAAAAAAATATGAACTTGGTGTAAGAAATCACATGTAAATTCTACTAAATAGAGGAGGAACCATAGGTCAAGTGCTAAGCCGATTGTGAAGTCTTGTAAAACCAGATTTAATTAAATTGATGCAGTTAGAACGTACTCTAACGAGACATGCAAACACAATAGATCTGGAAAGGTCCCAGCGGATCAGTTTATAATTGTAATCTATTTTAATCAATAATTTACTAACCAACATGGGGTTCATGAGAAGTGAATATCATTTTAATGTCGTCTCAAAAATTCATATAGCTAAAGTCTTATGTTTAGAGATATTAAATCAACTTATTTAATTTATTTTAATTTAATTAATTTTAACTTCTTTTAATTCCAAAATTGGTTACCATATTTTTAATGCTCTTCCTTTAAACTGTTAAATTTCTCTGTTTGGGTAAGTCGTTTGTTAAAATACCATATTAAATTGAATATTACGTAATTTAAACCAATTCGGTAATCAATTGTTATATAAATGTGATATTAATTTATTTGGGGGATAACGATTAGTAGAGATATTCAGTCGATTCTCTCTTTACCTTCACCCTTGTTATCCTTGACAACACTACGAGTACATGTTGGAATGGTTAGAGTCAATGAAGAACTTCTAAAATCAGCTGAAACGGAGAAGGTTGGCTTCAAGGTCAAGAATTAGCTGATTACCTTCACTACGATTCTAGAGTTTGTGGTTGAAGCTAAAGTAAATTCTTTGATATGTATATATTTTCTACAAAACCATTTATTTATCATTATGAATTATAAGAGAGGCACCTTTCTAAATTGTTTTGCTAAATTTTCTGCAAATATTTAATTTTCGTCATAGTAAAATTTAGCTCTAGGTTTCGCCGTTTGATTACCTTCATAACCGCTACCTCCTCATCTAAATACTGCTATTAAAGAGTTTGATAATAGATTCTGAAAAAGTATATACAGTATTGCGTATGAACTGTATACGACAACCATTACACACTGTAAAAAGAAATTCTGAAATTGACAGCACGTTAATAATACAGTTGATGTACAAGTTTACATTTATAAAATAAACTCAACTGCACAGTCTTGATAACAGATTTATATCTCAAATTAAAAATGTCAGTATAGTGTTGTATAAAAATATATTAAAAGAAAATTTGTTCTCTCCGAAGATGATGGAACATATAAAATCGGTTTCGATTATTTTTATCATCTCAGGTAGTGTCAGGAAGAAGTCGTATATTGTTCCGAAATGTATATTAAAATTTTAAGAACTAGTATTTAAAAATGTGATAAAAAAAAATAATTTTTCAAACGATATTGAAATTAATAAATCAAGAAATTACAAGCATAAACTACCATGAAAAATTAAGTTTAATCTACCAATTAAATAATATGTATAAAATCTGTACCTGTAAATTACTGACTAAACCCTTATTATTTTAAATCTCCACTAAAATAAAAAATACCAGACGTTGATAATTAAAAAGATGACAGGAATGTGTGCGAAATTAATAAATATGCAAATGAGTTACAGATATTATCCCTTCCAATTAAAAGTGACGAAAGTACGGCTAACTGCAAATGAAAATTATGTTGATCAGTCAGTCGGAGAGAAAACGGAACTTTTTTAAAATAGTAATTCTTAGAGGCGCCATCTATTTCACCAACGTTATGTCAAAATATGATATTTGCATCATTAGAAGCACAGAAATTGCGCATAAAGTAACAATATGTATTTGGCATTGGCCGAAAAATGAATTTCGAATAGAAAGCAAGAGTTTTAAACTCGGTAGATCGTTTACCGAAACGTTTAATTTGATGAAACAAAGTTATGATGATGCGTGTTTATCACATACGAGGTGTATAAGTGGTATAAACGATTTAAAAACGGTCGTACAGACATGAATGACGACGAGCAAGAAAATCTGTGGTTACGGAAAGTAACACCGAACTTGTACGTGAATTTATCAGTAATGAGCCGAAATCCTCATTGCGATACGTGAGAATGGAATTAAATATTTCCAAAGATTCGATTCATGGCATTTTGACATAGCATTTGGGACTGAGAAATATTAGTGCAAGGTTTGTGCCACACAAG
Source organism: Dermolepida albohirtum (assembly GCA_031893035.1). Classification (NCBI taxonomy): domain Eukaryota; kingdom Metazoa; phylum Arthropoda; class Insecta; order Coleoptera; family Scarabaeidae; genus Dermolepida; species Dermolepida albohirtum. Next base: position 172,530 of record JAVIWB010002126.1, on the reverse strand, counting down.
CTAACTGAATTCAACATTGTACAGACTTGATTAAAGAGTCAAAAATGTACGAAAACTTCACATATTCTAACTAACTGGCAATGAGATGTGGTGTTTTCAATATTATCCAGAGACCAAGCGGCAAAGCTCTGATTGGAAGCATCCAAGCGAAGAAAGACCGCAAAAAAGCCGTTTGAAGAAGTCAAAAGCGAAGACAATGTTGATTTGTTTTTATGATTCGAAAGGCATAGTGTACAAAGAGTTTGTACAAACTCGTCAAACATTCAATGTTATATATTATCTTAGTGTTATGAAGCGTCTTTTGGCGCTTACTCGTCGTGTGCGCCCTCAATATCGTGAAAATAGTAGCTGACATTTGTTACATGATAATGCACCATCTCATCGTTCGACGCTTATCACTGATTTTCTAACTACAAATGACATTTTAACCATCAACCATTCACCGTATTCAGCGAATTTGCCGCCCTGTGATTTCTATCTATTCTTCAAACTACATTTGCCGATGAAAGAATGCCGACGTCGAAGCAATTAAAACGGCGTCGACAGCGATTTGAAGGACATCTCTACAGATCAACTTAAAAATTCATTCGACATGTTAATTGACCATGCAAAACTTTGTATTGAAGCCGAAGGCGATTACTTTAAATAAATAAATGAATTTTACTAAAATAGTAAGCTTTTGTTTTTATTTTAGAAAAGTTCCTTTTTCTCTGAGACAAACTGTATACACACAATGTCATAAGATTAGGTCTACAAGTCTACATGGGTCTATTTTTCGTATGCGGTTAACATTTTTAACATTGAAGATATAGATTTTATAAATAGGGAGTTTGGTAATTATCTTTTTTAGATTTTTTATTATTGCGGAAATAATTTAATTACTATTACTAATTGAGGAAATAATGGGCAAGTGGATATTATTAAGCAAGTGGATTATTATGCTGAAAAAATAAAAGAGCAGAAAAAAGATAAACGATTTCAAATTATAATAAAAATGAATGACATATTTATTTAGGGTAAAAAGGTAAATGATTACAAAGAGTAACGCAACTGTAAAATGAAAAAAAATATTTTGTAATGGAACGAACAGTGGCTAAAATTATTTCAGTAAATGTTCAAAATGACCACAATTATTGGGTATGAATATTTCACAACTTCTCACAATTTCGGAATTAACTTTTCCCAAAGTCCAGACGAATGATTCTTATGGCTGTCATAATGTTCATTTTTAAATCATCAACTTTATTGGGCTTATTTTTATACATATATTTTATAATATCTGGTGATCTTGAGAAATACTCAGAAATGTTTTGAAAATTATGAGCAGGTGAATGTATTTAAGATTTTGAATTAAATTTGTTAATTCAAATAAAAAATTTGAATATTGATAACAAATGGTTTCCGTGGATGAACTCTCTCTACTCTACGGGACCCATCACATGTTTTCTCAACAAAGTGCATTCATATTTTAAAGTCGCTGGATTGGAGGAAGTCATTCAACAGCTTCTTTGCCGTGGTCACCTGGTTTATCTCTAAACGATTTCTTTCGTTGGGATTATCTTGATTATCTTAAATCCAAAATTTATAATAATAATATAAAAATCCAATGTGGAAGAATTAAGAAGTCTTATGTCCACTTATAATAAATTTGTCCAGATTCATTAAGAATGCTATCCAAACATCTTATAATCGTTTAGCAATTTAGAATGTGAAAAAGTGAATTTCGAATATTTATTGCAAAGCAGAAGCTATTGTAATAGCTTTCGCTTTTTGTACGCTGTTCAATTGTTTTTGCTAGTAGAAACCAATAATTGTTCGTAGCGCTTTTATTGTTCTTCCGTAGCAGACAAATCTTGATGGTATTGCTCAATTTTTCTTATCACTTATAACTTTCAAATTTATAGAAATGGAAGTATTAACTATTGAATAAGAAGACATATTTTAATACTGCGTTGTATTTCTTTAAATTAAAATTGTCATTAAAATAGCTTAAAATATATTACAAATAAAAGCGATTATAAAAGTCTATATGTTTATGTAGTTTTAAGATTATTATGCAATGCTAAGAATAACAAATACCATACTTTGGAATAAATCGATTTGAGAATAAATAAATAAATACAATATACACTCCCGCTCATAGAAGTATGGACACTTGATTAAATTTTATATAACGATTATAAAAATTACATTAATGCCAATAAATGGCGATAGTATTATTATACCTTATTCTTAAGAAGGTTTATAATTCAATAGATATTGTCTTTGTATATATTCTTCAAATAATATGATAGAAACAATTTTATCTGACAATTACTATAATTACCTCATATTGCATCTCAATGGCATTGTACGATAATTCCAACTATATGTATATAATCAGGATAAAAGGTACGATCATTAAGAAGGGACTAAAGTCTAAAAATTTACCAGAAATGAGTCGGTTACCCTATTACTACCTCCTTGTGTCCGTCAGTAAATCACTGAACGTGCTTGTGTGAAGTCGTCTATTTGCAAGCGAATAGTGAAATTTCTGTTTACAAAATGCCACGGGAAAAACCGCTTGATAGTGAAACACGATCAGCGATACTTACTTTGCATCATGAGGGGTATTCAGTATGCGGTATTGGCGAAAAATTAAAAGTGAAAAAATCGACAGTGAATCTCACAATTCGTCGGTTTCAAGAAACTGGCAGTCTGGAATTCTGTAATCGGCCGGAACCATCGAGAGGTATTTCCAAAGCTGACGACGAAAGAATTAAATTAATTAGCAAAAGAACGAGAAAATTAACGGCACCTGAAATAACAGCCGAATTTAATCAGGGCCGTGCTAAAAAAATGTTTGTGAGTAGAGTGAAATGACGATTAGTGGAAGCAAATTATACGGTCGCGTTGCCTCACGGAAAACAATTTTTACGACATGGAAATAAGCAGAAACGACTTCATTGGGGAAGATTACACCGTAATTGGGCAATCGGTGAGTGGAAGAACGTACTGTGGAGTGATCCAAATTTGAAGTGTTTGGGCAAAAGAGAAGAATTTTCGTCAGACGATCGGCGCGAGAAAAAATGTCAAATTGCATAGCTCCAACGGTGAAACATGGGGATGCTTCTGTTGTAGTCTGGGGCTGTTATTCATTAGCCAGAATGGGAGATTTGATACAAATATATGGTATTTTGGGAAAGGAGAATTACTGAGAAATTTTGGAAAATCACGTTTTACCGTCAGGCCTGCGATTAATCGGTAATAATTTTGAATTTATGCATGATAATGACCCCAAACACACGTCGTTGTTGTGTAAAAATAACCGGCGGAGAGGCAGAGAAAAATGAAAATATTTTAAAACTAATGACATGGCCGCCTCAGAGTCCGGACTTCAACCCCATTGAATTATTATGGGATGAACTCGATAGAAGAGTTAGAAAGGAATGTCCAACATCGAAGGAAAAACTTTGGAATATTTTACAAAAAGAATGGAATAACATTACATCAGATGTAATAAGAAAATTAATAGAAGGAATGCCCCGAATAACAGAAGCTGTAATCGTCGCGAACGGCGGGTTCTTCGATGAAAAGAAAGTATAATTAATATAATATATAAGTATATTAGGAATAAGTTTAGTGATATGTAATTTTAATTTTTATTATGTAAAGAATCAATAAATATTAATTTTTGTTCAATTTCGTTGATATTTTTTATTTTTTTTTCTTGTTATTACTTGATATAGTTGCTGTCCATACTTCGGCGAGCGGTAGTGTATATTAAATGTATTACAAAGACAATATGAGAGTACTTCGTTTATCAGAAATGTTAAAATGTGGTATATACTTTTTCTTGTGTTTTCTCAATCAATATTTCAGATGAAAGTAAGTACACAGTGTGATTAGTTGAACTGAAACTAATATTCTTCTTTCAAGACCGGAATTTATAATACTATATACAATATTACTACTATTACTTTAATTTATATTTTCGCCTCTCATTAAAACACATATACATAGTACCATATATTTGCGTATGTGCGTATACCATAAAAGTGTGATATATATATATATATATATATATATATGTATATATACTGTACACGTAGAAATCAGTTATTTATAGAAATGATGCAGATAAATGTGTCAATTGTATCATCAGAATTTATAGAAATATCAAATAAAATGTAATTCCTGCGATAACAAAAATTATGTGAAATTATGTTAACAAACAATTTTTGAGTATTATGACGATGCACAAGTATATAAACAAAAATTTACACAAATTATTTCATTTTATAAACCAACAATTTGTATTTCGATTAAACGTAAACATAAAAAATACATATATACACATTTAATTCTAATTTAATAAAAAAAAATGAAATTGTCATTTAATAGTATATGAATGAAAATTCACGCATAATGAAATAAACTACTCAAGGTTAAGGCAAACAAACTACTAATAATATGTAAGTGCATACATATGTACGTATGTACATATGTATGTAGGTTCACGTTCACATATATGTTGTACATACATACATGGAGTCCAACGAACATATGTATATTATTGTTGAAAATAGAGTCATAGGTATACATGTATATCTAAACGTGAGGACTATTATTTAATACGTCACCAAATATACGAAGGAAAAATAATTGCTATTTACAATTAGTCAATATTCGGCGTATAGGTTGCTTATTTTATCGAAAAAATTTTTCTCTAAATATTTGATTATACATTGTATCTTGAAAGTAAGTAATAGTACGTGGACTTATTTTTTAGTTTGGCTGCTAGTAAAACTGAAAAATATGAAGGATTTTTATAAACGCTTAACAATTTATAGTCACGTTTGGGATACTCGACACTAATTTTGGACTATAATTATTATTTTGGTGTAGTTTTGTTTGCTAGAACCTAATCTAACTAAAACACTCTATTGGTTTTAAAAAATATAATTAATATATTTAACAGTTCTTGTCGCAAAAGCAGCGAGATGTGAAGCATTTATAAGCTACTCCTTACCAAATCATACGAATTCAATTTTTCGTTAATTGTGAATATTTCGTCATAAAGATAATATTTTCTAACCGTTTTTTTGCGTACCACCGCAACAGTTTTTCATATTTTTATTTATATTAAGAAGATGGCTTGTAGAATGCCATTAAGTCTGCGTTTGTCATCAATCTTAATAAAATGCGACATTGATGAAATATTGAGTTCAGCAGATACGTTTTTTTGTTTCTATAAATCCACTCTCATATAGCTTTTATCGTTGCTGGTATGTGAACTGTGTATCTCTGTGACATGTTATTGAGTAAAACAAGAACTATTGTACGACAAATAAACGTTTTCCAAATCTGGAATTAAATTAAAGGTTGTCATTATTTGCGTAAGCATAGAAACAAATTCAACTTACGCAGCATACGTATTGTTTTAAGTTTTAATAGATTACAAATTCTTCTTTAAATCAAATACGCCCATAAAGTAGACAAACACGTTTCTTCTCCTAAAATCTTCTTAGAGCTTAGTTTTATTATATTGGGTTGTCGGATAAACCAAATATATATTTTTTACGTTTTTTATGTGTCATTTATTAAAATAAAAAATCGATAAATTATATATGGCCCGTTTTTTAATAACTTTTATCATTTTTTGGTATGTTTTACAATTCTTTGTTCACAGAAAAACTTACCTTTATCGGCGAACAACTTTACAAGGCTTAATTTATTTCCTCTCTAGAGTCAAAAGTTTCATCTCACAAGTTACAAGGAGTATGCTGAATGTGGTTGGGCATCCCATACGAGATTCAATAATTTTTCGTGATGTTCAAATTGTGTGTAGTCTCGCAGTGTAGTGCCGAAATTCCACTCCTTTACCATTACCGAAATGTAGTCGTTTCTAAATGATGGATTCATTCTAACTGCTAAATTACCTTACAGTTGAATTAATTGTTTCGTGCTTTTGTGGCAGCTCGAATAGCATGACACCTTTAAAATTCCATCACACTGAGAGCATAATCTTTCTATAAGGAATGTCTGCTTTCGATGACGTTTGAAATGAATCTTCAGGTTGAGACCAAAACCGTTTTCGCACCATATTGTTGTAAACAATTCATTTCTCGTCACCAGTTACCAACAACTTTAGAAAAGGATTGTTTTCTTTTCATGTAAGGAACATATCGCAGATATTTATGTATACCGTCATGGTTATAAACGCTCAAATGATTGTTCAATTTCTTGTGTCGTGTTCTGTGTGTTTGACTCAATTAACGCCTTTATTTTGTCGTCATCAACCTCAATGGACCTCCCTGATTGAGAAGCGTCGTTAAAATTAAAATAAATTAAAATAACAAACACGAAATTTTGTGAATCAGCTTTAGCATTGACCTTCTTGCAGAGCTCTGTCGCCGTAAACTTTACGCAACTTTTCATAAATTACGTCTGTTTTCTTCCCTTTACGTAAGTAAAAGAGTAACAAATGACGAAAATGCACCCTCTGCACTACAAAATGAAGTTAGAATTATCACCTGTCATATGGTATAGCATAAAAATATGTAGATGCGAATGACTCCTAGCATTTGCAAAATGAACTAGCCCCGTCTGTTACAAAAATGCTTAATGACTTTCCCGACTACGCAATATATGTAGACGTTCTCTTAACATTGGATGTAATCACTAAGATTAAAAATGTCGGATCGAATAAATATTGTAGCAGTTTGTACTTATTTGAATTGAACGTATATTTTTACTAGCTACCGCAAAATGCTGGTTAAAAAATTTCATTATGATCATGAATTTTTGACGGGCCCGTTTTATAAAAGCGTTTAGTTGTCACTAAAACAATATTGTGTTTGTACGTAGTATAATAAAGGAAGATTATCATACTGTTTGAGCAATTCAAGCAATCTTATTCATTGATGTGAAATCGATTAGCACAATTTTATAATAATATATATATAATAGAATGTTAACACAAGTTTAAGAGAAAGATGGCATCAATTAGCGTAAACCCATCCTTGCACGTTGCGTCCAGAAATAACCACGCTTGATTTATAACATTTCTAATAAACAACTAAAGTTGGAAGTATTTATATAACCATGAGAAAAGTAGCACCTTGTTTTTGATATCTTCCAAAATGTGTGAGCTCCAGTAAAAGATTAATAGTAATGTGTTAAAGGAGGAGTCATATTTTATCGTAACTCTCGTGCATATGTTACCATTTATGCAAAGGAATATTTAAACGAGCATTAAACTGATGGATTGTTCACAATATATGGCCGACCTAAGACCCAAAAATTTCCCTAATTCTCATATTTCAAAGATAAGTTGTGCACAATGCGTTGTCCTCCTAAACGAGACAGAAATGTCATAATTTTAAAAGCATGTTTTTCTACTGAGCTGTACATATCGCGTACATATATATATAATGGAAATGGCTCACATCTGTAAAAATCCAAACACCATCAATTACAAATCTGATATCAACCAATTAAGTACTATATATTGCAATTTAATATAATGAAAATCAGTGTCACACGGATCGATTCTTTACCACATTCATATATTTTTTATTTTTTGTTATGCACCTCGTATATCAGTTCTTTTAAAATCTAGCACTTTTCGGAAAAAAGAAAAAAAGGTTCCCCCTTTTTTTTAGGATCTTACACGTAAAATGATTTAGTTTCAAATGTAAATTATTTGTGTAACATGCTCTGACCTTTACCTACCACTGACACTAGTGCAATAGTTTATAATTTTATTTATTAGTATTTAGGATGACAAACCACATTTGAATGTTTTTTAAAGAATTTTTTAAATTAATCTAGTTTTTGTAAGAAACAGATAATAATTGTGAACATGATTAAAATATTGTACATGTTATTGTTTTTTAGAACTCCTGAGGAAGCTATAAATTTATAGCAAAATATAGAGGATAGAACAAATGATTAGTTTTTTCATTTTTTAATTTTCTTAACAATTGACCGAATACCCAATTAATTTCATTGATTTGGATTATCTTACAACGGTCGACCAAAACACTTTTAACTAGTTTTATATATATATGTTATATATATATATATATATGTATGTATGTATGTATACATAATATATATATATATATATATATATATATATATATATATGTATGTATGTATGTATGTATGTACATACACATACACTATTTACAATATGTTGTCTTGTAAGTTATTATTTGTTGATATTAAAAATTAGAATTTAGCAAGTGTAAGGTTCATAGTTTCTTTTCTTTAATCGAAGTTATCTAATCTCTGTATATGCACTAACAGTTTTGTTAATTTAAAAAATATCAACATATTTTAATCTTATCATAAATTAATTATAAATTTCATAATAACATTACCAGTATGCGTTGCCGTTGATGGCTTAAGGTTATATCTATCTTGTTCTTGTTCTTTACATAACGCTTGCTTTTCAGCTTATACTATATTTGGTTTACCTACAGCCGATTTATTTGTAATCTACAGATGTTGCAATTAATACCATATTTAGAAACACATTACTGGCAAGAGCACATTATGAAAGTGCGAATAAATAAACCAGTTTTGATGTCAATAAGATTAAGATACATATAAATATGTAAAATTTAATCATTGAAACAGAAATTTTACTCCTAATTTTAATGTTTTAAATAAACATGTTAACTTAAAAAACAATTCAACAAAAAGTTTTAGTTCACATAAGTATGATACTTATTTTGTTAGTTCAATTGAAACCTTTTACATTAAATAGGTATGTATGTCAACTGCTGTAATCTAGACATTAGAGCGTTTAGAACACTATATACGGACATAAATTTGCACTTATACACATTTAAAATAACATATGCTTCATTTGTAAATTTTATTAAATTACCTGAATACAATCATGTAAGTGATTTTGGAAATTGTAAGACTTTTAATTAGTTTAAATAATTCTGTATATTTAAGAATGTCGTATTGCTAAAATTAAACTTATATGATTGAGAAGCTTTCATATGAGTTAAATCACCATAATTGTTATAGACCCGTTGCGGTCCATTAATCGTTTCGGTTGTGCTTTTTAGCTTGATCTTTTAAATTTTACTTAAAAATTTTCAAACTAATTCTTCACAATGTACGTAAATAACATAAGGCCACCTACAATTCCTGCTAAATAAATTTTAAAGAAAAACGCACAAGAGTTAAAATCCAATACAATATTTTTCATTGATAGTATATGTGCTTGTGGTGTACTACATTAATTAAAATCTAAAGAAAAAGTAGTACTTATTGTGCTAACTGACTAAAATCAACGACTCTTTTGCACTCAGCAAGCAGCATATTACATGGAGAAGAAGACAAGGAAGATGTACTATTGGAGGAAATAAGAAAATTCAAAAATAGGAAAAACTAAACTGTTAAAACATGGAGGACAGCAATTACAAGCGCAAGTATACTCTCCGATTAGATTAATATGGATGCAAAATAAGATGCCGAAAGACTTATATAATTACATTTATACACAAAAAGACAAGAAAAATGCATAAACTAGAAACCATTAACCTTATTTAATGTTACCTACAAAGTCTTGGCAAATTTGATAAATGAACAACTAAGAGGGCATGCTGAGAAAATTCTTAGAGACAAAAATGGTTTCAGACTAGGTAGATGCACTATCAAAGTTATACACATCCAGCAGCAAATTGTTACATACCTACTTTGATCCTGTCTCAAATTACGTCAACTTCACTGTATGTAACTATTTTATACCGTTTGTGAATTTATGTGGTCCAATGTAATTACTATCCATCGATCTCTCGGACTTTCCAAAGGCCCAATTTTCATTATACTTTATTTGACTTGGTATGGTCCTGTTCTCGAGTTTATAACGAAAGTTTTGCTTTGTAATTGACTTAAGTCATGATTGTCTTTCTTTACATACTACTAGCGCCATCTCGTTAGCAATACCGTAAGTGGGTTTCGTAAACGGTTTAGGCAATGATGATTTCCTCCATCATTGCTATTTTGTTAATTAGGTACGCTAATTAGAATCTTTCGACCTCGATTACTGTTTTCTAGGTTGTTTTTGAAAAAACTCCTTGTTGAAGACCACGTTTGTGGCCATTGACGCCATTTTTTGCTACCATTGTTCGAGTTTTTGTTAGAAGCCTCCAACCATCATTGAGGTATTAATTTTTAGTTTAATCCCTGAAGGTTGATATATAACCCCTTTCAACATTATTTTCGTATTTTTCGTATTTTCGTTGTCATCATGAGCAGATAATTAAACAGTGTCGCACCTGGAAAACTACGGCAAAATACCCGTACGAAACAAATTCCGCACACGATCTGTACCGTTGAAAGCCAAAACGTACACTGTATATTCAACGGTACAGATCATGTGCGGAATTTGTTTCGTGTGGGTATTTTACCGCAGTTTTCCAGGTGCGACGCTGTTTAATTATCTGCTGATGATGACAACTTAGTTGTTGAAATACGTATACAAAATACGAAAATTAATTTGGAAAGGGGTTATATATCAACCTTCAGTGATTAAGTTAATGAACCACAGGCTCCATCAAAATTACCAACCAAATTTTTAGTGTTTTTTTCTACCTTACCATCGAAAGCCCATCTTTTAATTATCCCCCATCAAGGAGAGAAAACCATTTGAAAACTAAGGAGCATCTCAACACGCTGACCAACGTGTATTAGGAATTACCTTGCCCTGAGATCATCGGTGTTTCTGTATCGAGATCATTCCCAGCTTCGGTAATTGTCCGCCAGTTATTGGACTCGAACACCTTATAGACTGTCTCGCTGCAGACTCCCCAGTGGTTAAGATAGCTAGGTTAAGTGATTCCTTCAGCTCTTAACAATAATTTTAATTTTATCAGTCATTCCATTTTAAAGAATTTGTCATTATTAGAAAAATCATTTACATAAATATATTGTATATTTTGTGAATGAGCTCCCAGTTTATGAACATTTGTTTTATTTTTGTGAGAGCATTTAGTTAATTGGTTCAATTAGTCGTTATTAGAAAGTTATTTGTTATCTATTATAATATATTTTGTAAATAGGCCTTCAGCTCATGCACAAAAGTTTTGTTTTGTCCGTCATTCACAAACAAGTATGCCTATCGATATAAAGATAAATTTAAAACTTGTAAGCTGCATACGTATCCAACCCAACACTTTGTTAATCGATTAAGAAGAAAAAAATATCTATATTGTAATAACTAATTCTGTAACATCAAGATTACTACCTTAATCATTCTTTCCCATATTTATGGTTTGTTTGCGAAAAGAAATTTATTAAGAAATTTTAAATTCTATATATCAGGGTCGGACGGTAAGCCCTGGTACAATTGAGTGGTTGTTCAACTTTACCCTTTTTTTAATAAATAAGTTGAGTGTTAACCAGTGTTAACGGATTTTCTTCCCCATTACACCTTAGCGTTCGTTTTATAATTTTTTTTGGCGAGTATTGGATCCAATGCTTCAGCATTAACGACGATACTCCGAGAGATTAAATGCTATGGCGCCCCTTAACAACTTTCTTACAGGAATCCCTCTTCTCTCCGAATATTCTGGCTAGTTCCTACGTAGGACTAGTAAAGAATTTTATATTTTACGGGCTTATAGCGCTACAGTCTATACTAAACCATAGTATAGAGGGAGACGTTACAAAATATTCCAAAGAACACAAGAACACAACAAAGAAGTACATGCAATTTTCATTGACTTCAAAAATGCTTGTGAACCAGTCAACAGGAAACAAATGTTAAATAAACTAGAAATACGCGAATTGATTTAAAAAATATAATAGTCGAAGTAAATAAACGGACAATACACTATCCCCTGCATTATTTACCTTAGTTTAGGAAGGGATTATAATAAGAACAAAATTAAACAAGAAGTTCACAATCAGTCATATACAAACATGCATAAAGAGGCACGCAAGCTTAGAATAAATAAATAATAGAAAGAAAAATAATAAGTACAATATTAGGACCAAATTTAATGTAGGATAAGATTGGAAAGAAACAAAGAGAAGATGAACTTGAAGAAAATATAATAAGATATATTAAAGCACAGAGGTTATAATGAGTAGGATACATAGTGAAATGATCAGGAAGATAATACGGTGGATTAAATATGGCCCGGGATCAGAGGGGGCTGAGAAAAAGATGGAAGGTACTTCTTTAATAGGTTGTAAGAGCGGTGGCAATGATGGATTCGAGATCAAAATAGAAAGATGGGAGAGAGTCGAAGAAAATGACAGTCATTGTCTATAACAGACTTAAATAAAGAGCATGATTAACTTTTTGAAAATTAATTATGTAAAACCTCAATGCTGAAGCAGCATAATATTGAATGAGTCATACATGAATGTGCAAATTCATGTGCACTAAAGTAGAGGAGATACTCAAGCGAAACTATTATTATTGTAAAGATAACTGCAAGAAGAGCTTTAGAATTATTGTTTATCCTAATGAGTTTTTCGACAAAAAATTGATCGCAGAACATAATAGTATTAATAATAATAATTAATAAATTACATTTCTATATATACGAAAAGGTAATTAGCAGTTATGTAATTATCGATTTACAAAAATGAAAGTTATAATTAATTCAACGCTAGAAAAAATATCGTCTGGTAATTTAACAAATGTGTCGTATCAAGATATTATTGGCGGTACCTTTTCTAATAAAAAGAGTTGAATTGAAATGGATTAGACGTAGCCTATCATTGACATAACCACTTGAAAATCGTAATTACTTTCCAGATGTCAAGACAATAAAGTATCTGTTATCAGTTTAAGTTAGAAGTATCTCACTACTCTGAAAAATAATTTGTTACTTTTCATGCCGCAAATGTAGTAAAATAGGAAACACTCGATATAATATAGAACTAACTTTTGCAGTGGCTTAGGGAAATCAAAAATCTTTCAACTTCTTTGAGGAAGGGTATCGTAAATTATTAAACACTAGACGTTTTGCCTTATATTTATAAACGTCGACGAATTTATAATTAATACTACTTGGAATTTGAAGAAGAATGAAAAATTATTTACATTTACAAAGGGTATTAGGAAAGTTTTGCAATATGACGCAACAATGAATCGTAGGAAGCTGCTCGTTGCTGCATGTTTAGACATGTTCATACATGCATAGTAGCCGCCGCGCCATGTCGATGGGCTCAGTTATTCATTAGCAGTGAGAGTGTGAAGTGCTTGCGATGGCATCGTGGTCACGAAATGAGATAAAGGCAGTTTTGCGTTATAATTTCGTGCGTGGTTTAAACATAGACCAGTGGTTCGAAAAAATGACTCTTGCACTAGGTGATGTTTGTCCACATCGCACAATGATATTCAGGTGGTATAGAGAATTCCAAAGGGGAAATTTAACTGTGGAGGATGCTGAGAGGCCTGGAAGGCCACTAACGTCAGTGACGGAAGAAAACGTTACCCACCAAAAGATAGTGTGTACTTCAGGCCTAAATGCACCAACAATTCGTTCGATTCTGTAACTTTGTTCTCTCTGGGTGCCGCATCGACTGACTAAAGAGCAGATGACACGACGTGTGACTTGGTGCTGGGAGATCTCGGTATGTGAACAACATCGTGACAGGTGACGAGACTTGGCTGTACTATTACGATGTGCCGACCAAAGCTCAAAACAAAGTTTGGCACTTCGATGATGACACACACGTAGTTGTCAGAAAATCCCGATCTGTAAAGAAGAAATCCTATGTATCAGTGGCGGCTGGTCAGGTGAGGCAGGTGAGGCAGTGCCTCACCATCTAAATCTTGGAATTATAACAAGAATAATATGTATACTTTTAAAATTCTTTATAAATTAATTATCATCTTTTATTCAGAATTTATCTTATAAACAATAAGAAAATAGTTTTAAATAAACCGGCATTACAAGCAAAGTACAAATTTATCATTTCATTTTAATTCCGTGCGAATGTACGAGCGCGTATACTTGCCCCGACCAACTTCATGCTTGATCTATGTATATCCCTACTAAACACGAATATTTGAGGCCCGGCCACTCATTGCCTCTCATTGAAAATTTATAACGCACTACAGCAGCCAAAAAATTCTCAATTTCTATGGAAATTACAGTAAAGTATTAGCTACATATTTAAGATAACAAAGAAGAAAAAATATTCAAAAAGTTAATAGATTTTTCTAACTTTATTGTGAGATTTTTGAATTTTTTAATAATATAGAAAGCATTATTAATAGGATAAATTAAGTATTTATTTAATGATATAAAGATGTCTAAAGGTTTACATTCTTCTTGTACAGTTTCTCAATATTTCCTCCACGCAAATAATGTTTTAAGTTTTAACAGGAGTATTTTTATTGTTTCAAGTAGATATTATTTAGATATCAATCTGAAGCCAATTTAAACTGAGCCTCTCATCGAATCACAATCGCCGAACTACCGAATATACTCGAGGCTGACATTCTCGGCCCGAATCGCAAATAACAGCAGTTAAAGTTGGGGGAATAACAAAGTTAGATTAAATATTTTAATATTTGTTTAGTGATATTTTCAGTGATTTAAAAATTGTGAATATGGATTTAGAAAATGTAAGAAATACACAAGACATTGTAGATTTTTTTAATAAGAAATACATTCGTTGTTCTATCGGTAGAAGATCAATTATATGTCAAAAACCTTCCAAGACCAAACCCTGATTTATCAAAATGTCTTACAATACACGGTAAGTCTAACAGAAATTTCAATAATTCGTGGTATAACAAATGTAATTGGTTATGTGGTAGTATAAAAAGAAACAGATTATTTTGTTGGGCATGTATAATTTTTTCCACAAATACAGATAGTATTTGGAGTAAAACGGGTTATTTTGATCTTAAAAACTTGTCGCGATCAGTAGAAAAACATACTAAATCCAAACATCACATTTTAGCTACTTGTAAATTACATATGTTCGGAAAATATAATATCGCGGATGCGATAGATAATGTGAGGCGCAATCAAATGGAGAATTACAATAAAGAAGTTAGCCAAAATCGAGATATATTAAAGCGTTTAATTGATATTACTATATTTCTTTGTACACAGGAATTATCTTTCAGAGGACATAATGAAACAAATACTTCTGCAAACAGGGGAAATTTTAAAGAACTTGTTTTATTAACGGCAAAACATGATACCATTTTACAAAAATTCTTAGATGATAGCTCTGTATTTTTTGGCACATCGAAAACAATTCAAAACGAATTAATAGAATCAATTAATTTTATTGTAAAGAAAAAAATAGGTTGTGAAATTTTTAATTCAGAATATTTTTCATGGCAAATAGACGAAACAACAGATATAACATGTAATTCGCAATTGTCTATTATTGTAAGATACACGATCGAGGGTAATATTGTTGAAAGGTTTTTAGGATTCTTTGATGTAAGTTCAGGTCGCACCTCTGATGATTTATTTAAATTGTTAACTAATATTTTTGAAAAATTTCAGTTTAATAGTAAACTAATTGCTCAAACGTATGACGGAGCGGCAGTTATGGCTGGGCATGTGAACGGTTTACAAACAAAAGTTAAAGAAATAGCTCCTCAAGCAATATTTACACACTGCCATGCACATGTCTTGAATTTAGTGTTAGGAACATCTTGTAAGTCCATAACGTCTGTAAGAATATTTTTTTCAAATTTGTCAGGGTTTTCATCTTTTTTTTCCAAATCCACTAAGAGAACTCATGTGTTAAATTTAATCTGTCAAAAACATATACCATCAAACGCATCTACTCGTTGGAATTTCACTTCTAGGGCTGTTTTTACAATTCATGCGAACAAAAATAAGTTAATTGAGGTTTTTGATTTCATTGCAGAAAGTCCTGACTTTGATAGCATATCTATACGAGAAGCTTTTGGATTAAAAAATCTTCTTCTGGATAATGATTTTAATTTTCTTTTAGATACTTTTAAGTTAATATGTATTTGGACAAACTGACGTTGTATTTTCAATATTACAAAACAAACTAACTGATGTTATTTATGCCAGAGATCGTTTACGTTTTTTGCTTGATAAGTTTAGAGAATTACGGGAGTGTGATACATATTTCAGTACTGTATACGAAAATTCGGTGTCTGACGAATCTGTTGCACATAAAAGGCGTAGAATTGATGACGTTCCAGATACTAAACAAAATTATAGAAAATTATTTTTCGAAATTCTAGATACGTTTATTAGTCAAATTGAAATTAGATTTATTGATTTAGAAAAACTTGCTCTTTTTGATTTATTAACAGAAAGTAAATTTGAAGAATATTCGAAGGCATTTCCTCAGAGGCTCTTAAATAATTTGTTTGAACAATATAAATTTTTTGATCAAATTCAATTAAAAAATGAATTAGCTGTTATTTATAGTGACATGCAACTCCTTGGTAATTCTAAAACACCATGTGAAATGTTAAGATTTATGCACGAACAAAAGTTAGCAATCTGTATGCCAGAACTTGCTAAGTATAGTAGTTACCATACCGGTAACTTCCGCGTCCGTTGAGCGAAGTTTTTCCACATTGAAACGTATAAAATCGTATGTTAGAAATACAATTGGACAACAAAGACTTAGTAACTGTGCACTAATTGCAATCGAAAAGGAATTGGTTAAAACGATGACGAGGGATGAACGATTTTATAATGATGTAATTGATTATTTTGCTAACACAAAAAACCGGAGGATACCTTTGCTATACAAGAAGTAAAATCTATTAAATGTAATTCTACGTGCAATGCCAATAAAGGAAATTCTCTGTATTTTAAAATATTTTCATTTTGCATGTAATTTTGAAATTTTGTTATTGGATTGTTGTTGATTTATATATATACATATATATGTATATATTTGTTATATTATTAAATTTTATATTATAATAGGAATGTATTTATTTTTTATTTTTAAATCCTAGAAGATTGAGTTCTTATTTTTGATTAATGTTTTTAGAATTTGTTTGATTTTTTAGAATATTTATTTTCGTTTCACAAGGGTTTGCTTTGAAACTTCGTTTTCCCTTAAAAATCGAATGGGGCGCGATATAGGGCTCAGTTCACGTCTGGCAGCCCTGTTTGTACTGGAAGCCCTATATATATATATATATATAAGCTGTTTTTATATGTAGTAGGTATATAGAGTTTATTAATCAATTGTAAACAATTTTGTATATTTATTATTCTATCTGCCTCACCATGTCAAATACTCACGAGCCGCCACTGCTATGTATAAGCCAAAATATTTAAAATTTAGTTTTAAGTACTCATATATTTGTTACCTACAGCCGTATCTTACACATTGATCCAAATTTCATATTATATAACATGACAAAAACTTGAAGCAAAAATTTAATGATCTTATATATTATTTAGTGTCCTTACGTGCTGGTCTACATTTCACTATGTACTTTACAAAGTTTCAGTGCTATAATGATTTAAAATTCTTGCTATTCTCTGGGATATATACTAGTTTCTAGATGGATTTGGTCAGATTAAAGCCATTGAAAAAATTTTACTAGGTTTGTCGAATTTTTATTGTCCCGTTGGTATTGAAACGCAAGTACTACGGTCTTATACAAATTTAGAAATTGGTTGTAAGGAATTTGCTGCTTTAGAGTCGGAAATATCTTTGCCGAGACTTACCGTGGTAATTGTCCTAGAACTAGCAACAACAGTAAATTCTATATCAAGTTACAGATATACACAATCGCTCATAAGTATTTGGTCACTCGCGTTTAACCCGTAAATTGTAATGAAAATCAAAATTGAAATACTAATATCTTTTTATTATTTATTATACATATATGAAAAATATATATGTATTTTTACATCTAAAATAAATTGTTGTATAATATATTTATCTAAATTTTAGACTCGCCTATATGCCCTCCTTTATTTTTAATCACTGGCGCACACAATGGAGGCATTCTTTTGATTAATTTTCGTAATGTATCAGGTTATATTTTACCCCCTCTCGATCAAGTTCTTCCTATAGCAACTCGATGGGATTTAAATCTGGACTCTGGGGAGGCCACGCCATAACTTTTATGGTTCCATCGTTTTCCAATTTCTGCAAATATTCCCGGCATAGTCTGGAAGTGTGTTTCGGGTCATTATCTTGTTGGAACAAAAAATTCGGACCCAAAATTTTAATTCCAGAGGGGATTGCGTTTTCCTCTAATAGGCGCTTATACTGTTATTTTTTAGAATACCTTCGATTTTTTACGAGATCGCCTACATTTCATCCAGAAAAGCAACCCCATATCATGACTGAACCTCTACCGTGCTTAACAGTAGGGTCTATGCTTCTTCCCGGCACGCCCATCCACAGACCTCCTCACGAAAACACGTCTTCGTGAACCGCAAATCTCGAATTTGGATGCACCGGTCCACAATACTTTATTCCAGTCTTCTATGGTCAAATTTTGATGATCGTGCGCCCACTTTAAACGTTTTGCTTATTATAATTGCGTAGAAGCGGCTTTCGCATTGCAATTCATCCATGAAGACCGGCTTCTTTTAATCGCCGTTTAACTGTGGAAATACTTATGGGTTTTCGACGAACAGCATTCATTTCTACAGTGATTTCTGGGGCTATTTTTGTCTATTTCTCTTGCTTGTTACTACCACTGCAAGATCTTCTGCTGAGGTTGTTGCCCTTGGTCTGCCTTTTTGAATTCTGCTCAACGCACTTCCACATTCGCGATGTTTTTTGATGATATAACCCACGGTGGACTAATTTAATTTAAGTTCCGTGGAAATTTCGAGGTTGCTTTTGCCAGTTTTATGGTATGCGATTATAAACGATCGTGTTTCAATACTCGATTCTTTCCATTTAGGCATTTCTAACCTATTGAACTTCTTCGAAACATACGATGTTATCACTATGAGCACCTCACAAAAACTAACTGCAATTTTGCCAAAATACCCAAGTATAAATACTTAATAGTTTACAATAACACCCTACTTTAAAATAAAATCATAACAATCAAAAATTTCCAAGAATTGAGAGATCTAATCCCTTAAGTGCAATTATTCTATCTGGAGTTTTAGTAGAGTATTATCATTCATTGTGAATAATAGGGTAACCGCATAATTATTTTTGAACAAGCTTTTATAGATTTTAATGTTTACTATGAAACTATTTCTTGCTACAGAAATAAATTTTATAATTACAACTTTTCTGTAGAAACTGTAATGAAACAAGGGTGACCAAATACTTATGAGCGATAGTGTACATAGTTATATATACAACTATGTATATATTGTATTAGTAATAGGGTTATTTTAAAATGTTGTTATATTATAACATTCATCTTAGCTTGAATAACTGTAGCGATTGTTTTTGATCAACTTGCTACTAGTTTATAATGCATTTCGTCACTTGTATTGTATTAATTTGTACCAGACCTTTTTCTTTAAAGCATTCCACAAACGCTCAATGGGATTTATGTACGGTACAGTGATTGTATAGATCAATCTAAAACCTCAATACCATTTTAGTGCAACCACCTCATTGTTATCGTTAATTTAAGACCTTGTTCATTTAAGTATTTAAATGTGCGATGATTTTTCAGCATATTTTTCTTCAAGTTTAACATACTTAATCATTTTTTTCGTAATAGCATAAAAATTAAAATTAATACACTGTAAAAGTTTAATTTATATATCAATATCAATTTTAATGACTTGAGTGGTCTTTTTCCTTGTACTTCTTCCTACAGTCCTTGGCCCTAATTAATAGAAGGCGTTTCATTCTTCCCTATATCTTATTATTCGTATTAGATTTTACACGTACGTTATTCTAATTTATAATTTTATTAATAGCTGTCAGTTCTGTATTGTATTAATACTTACAAATTTTAACAGTTTTAATGCACTATACATACAATCAGTTCACTTATTTTTATTCAATTTTCTATTACTTTTAATTTATATTGTTTTTTCCAATATTACCCTGTTATCCTCTTATATTTAAATTATTCAACTGGTTGAGTTTATTGTATAAAATCTTTATATTAACACTGTCTATCACTTATTTGAATATTTATGAGATTTAAATGATATACTTGAATGAATCGTAGGAAGCTGCTTGTTGCTGCATGTTGAGACATGTTCATACGTGCATGATTGATGAGCTCAGTTATTTATTAGCAGTGAGAGTGTAAAGTGCTTGCGATGGCATCGTGGTCACGAAATGAGATAAGGGCAGTTTTGCGTTATAATTTCGTGCGTGGTTTAAACATAGACCGGTGCTTCTAAGAAATGACTCTTGCACTAGGTGATGTTTGTCCACATAGCACAACGATATTCAGGTAGTATAGAGAATTCCAAAGGGGAAATTTAACTATGGAGTATGCTGAGAGGCCGGGAAGGCCACAAACGTCAGTTACGGAGGAAAACGTTACTACTGTGAGGAAAATGCTGGCAAGGACAGGCGAGTGATCTACCAACAGATAGAGGGTACTTCGGGGCTAAATGCACCAGCAATTCGTTCGATTCTGCATGATCATTTGCACGTGAAGAAATTTTGTTCTCTCGGGGAGTCGCATCGACTAATTGAAGGCCAGATGACACGACGTGTGACTTGGTGCCGGGAGATACTAAAAGAGGGACAATCTCGGTATGTGAACAACATCGTGACAGGTGACGAGACTTGGCTCTACTATTACGATGTGCCGACCAAAGCTCAAAACAAAGTTCGGGTCTTTGATGATGAACACACACCCGTAGTTATCAGAAAATCCCGATCTGTTAAGAAGAAAATGACAGCTGCATTTTTCAAATCGAGTGGAATTGTGGAACACGTCATTTTGGACACACAGAAGACAGTCACAGCTAAGTGGTATAGTGAACAGTGCCTGCCTAAAGTCATTGGATCTATGAAGAACCTGCAGCTGGCGGTTTTCCAGTGATGAGGACCTTCTGCGGGCTTGGGACAACGATTGTGCTTTACTCCCTAGTGAAACTTGGCAGAACTGGTTTAAAAATTGGTTTCAGAGGATGGATGTAGAGGAAATTACTTTGAAAAAATGAAATAAACAAAGCTGTATTGCAAAACTTTCCTAGTACCCTTTGTATATATATATATATATATATATATATATATATATATATATATATATATATTATACGGTATGTAAATTTTTAAAATTTTTTAACAAATTTTTGACTACATGAAATTGAATACTCCAATAGGTATTTTGTAGGTATTCTTTTTAGGAAATTATAAGATCCAGTGAAAATTGACAAAAAATCAAATATTGATTTTTTTAATTTTCGACAGATTCTTTTTTGTAAATGAAAAATTTATGATGATTTATGTATTTTACGACCTCAAATTATTATGCGTCTGTTGACTTTTTCTTTTAAATATTTACATAAATTTTTGTATATGTTTTACTCAACTGTCAAATAAAATGATAAAAAATTAAAATCTTATCTATTTATTTAAAATAATCTTATGTACATAAAAAAGAATATTCTAACTGAAATTTTGAATTTATCCATACTAGTTCCCTATAAATAATAAAAATGTTTCCTATTGACAAATACAATAATATGACAACATTTTTAACTTAATTTATTTTTGTTGACGAAATATCTATAATAAATAGCACCCATAAAAAGGGGATAAACTATTATTTTATATTTTCATTAGAAAAGTTATAATAACGTAATTCATTACCAACCATTTTCATATCTCGTCTTTACAGATAGATAATACCTATAAATATTATATGAATAATATCCGGTAATTCTTCTGTTTACAGTGAAAAGTGTAGCAAAATTAGTGCTATAAAATATTCAGTTAAAATAATTCTACTGAATTCTAAGAACATATTTTATAAATAAATATCAAGAATCCATGATGTGATCGAAGTGTTTGGAAATTTGCGATAAGAATCTAATATAAAGCGAAATTCCGTTAAATAAATTAATCACATTTTCTATGATTGATTATTTATGATTTAAATAGAATTCATTTACCGAGAGTTTGCTAATTACGGAACATTATGCATTTGATATAAGGATAATGGTCGTTTAGATTTAAATTAGAAAGATGAATATCAATAACTATCATTTTTAAATTAATAGATTATGAATTTCTTATTTGTTATAATTAAAAAAAAATTGAAATATTCTAGCATTGGATGATTGTGCTTCATTTATTTTAATATATTCTATTTATTTCTATATATTCTATTTAGTTCTATTAGAAAATTCAATCATATTTCTTTTCCTAGAAAACAGGTATTCAGTATTGGTCATTAAAATGTTTCCAAATAATTCTTGTAATTGGATTAAAACTATTTACCTTACAATATTTAAGGTATGCCGTTTACAAACCAAAAAGATCGAAAAACGATGCCTTGGTTGCCATGAAAAATTTCTGTAGTGTTTTCGAAGGATCTAAGATTGCCAAAGATGGTTTAATGTTTAAGAAGGTGAACTTAGTTTGACTATCAATCTTGTTAGAATCGATTTTTGTAGATTGATAATGAATTTTTATTATAAAAACTGGAATAAAGTTCGTATTCAATATCCATGATGTCTGTACAAATGCTTGATGTGTCGTATTCGATTATTCTGGAACATATTCATAGTTTTGAATTTGTATCGCTTGCGATTAACAATTTCTGTAGTGTTTTTCGAGGGATCTAAGATTGCTCAAAGATGGTTTAATGCTTAAAAAATGAACCTAGTTTGGTTATCAATCTTGTTGGAATCGATCTTCGTAGATTGATAATGAGTCTTTACGATAAAAATTAGAATAAAATCCGTATTCAATATCCATGTGTGTACATAAGCTTGATGTATCGCATTCTATTATTCTAGAACATATTCATAGTTTAGAATTTGTATTGAAATATGCCAGATAGAAGCTTCATGAATTAAGGAATTATAAATTGATAAATTAGATTGAAAATTCTTTATTATAACTGATGCGAAGCGATACAGATGAAAATATGAAATAATATAATATGGCAGTATTTCTTTTATCTACAGTCATTGTCATTCTTATTTTTTTATTTATCTTATGTATAATATTTAAATTATTTTTTAATTTACCGATCTATGCCTTGTTGTCTGCAACGGCCAATTCATTAATCTCTATTGATAGTTCATGAAATCTTTTGCAATTTTATTGCTACATAAAAATATATTAAACTATTTAATTTTAATTACTTAAATATTGTAAATTATTCAGTATTGATTTTACCAAATAAAAGTTTTGATGGCAGTGGTCTGCCAGATTTTTGTTTTATAGTTCTTGATTGCTAAAATTGTTAAAATATGGATCACATGATTCCGTTTTGGATTAGATTTCGTTATGTATAGGTATTAGTTATTTGCAGTAGTTTTATTATATTTATCATTAGACGTCCTCGAAACACGCAAACACAAGCATAATTACTATTTGAAAAAAAATATTGCATTTTTTGAGTCACTAAGTTATTAGATATACGTATATAATCATTATATACGAATCGTTTCACCGTTTATGAAAAGAGAGCTATTAAACTGGTATCATACTATTTTTACATTCTATTTACATATAATACTTATTGTCAGACAAAATATTCATGTTCACAAGAATGTTCAAAATATCTATAGAATAAATTTGTTCAAAAATTTTAATATTCCACTCATAAATCAAACGATTCATTAATTCACCAATTTCTTTTCGTTTTATATTTAGATTAATAGTTTATTGATTAAATTGAAATAATGTTAGTATCACCATCACAATTAAATTATTTATTATTAATTATTAAATTATATTGTATTGCTTTTCCAGTTCACTGATTAAATGAGTGAATTTATAAAGAAGCCGCATACTGCGAACCCAAAGATAATATATTGGTTTTTTTGTAATCGATATAATAATATATATAAAATTTCTTTAGATTAAATATGGAGTGATACGCACCTAATTATCACACTTATAAATTCTTCTCTATATTAGGGCATAATGCACTCTTTATTTGTAATAAGCATGTGAATATTTACTTTTCCTTTGCATAATTTAAACACAGAAAGTCCACGGATAAATAGGGCACTAAAACAACCTAGAAAGCTAAAATCAGAAAACACTGCAAAAGTAGATACAGTAATTGTAAAAAAAAGATCGCTTTCTTTACATTAACCAATATGGTATTAATATTAACATACGAGTAGGTTCACGAAGTCCGGACTTAAAAGATGTCGCAAAAAGAAAACCACATGTAAGTGAAAAAAATAGAAAACTAAGATTATAATTTGCTCCAGAGCATTTAAATAAATCTATAATATTTTGCGAAAATGTTATGTGGTCTCTAGGTCCGAGTGTTCCGTTATTCTAGCTAGTAATAGTCGATCTATTACTTTGCTAATTGTGGGTAGTAAAGTAATCGGGAGATAGTTCGCGGGGTTTTTGTGGTCCTTACTCGGTTTAGGGAACACTATGATTTTTGCGTGTTTCCATTGTTCCGGGTGTATTTGTATTTTTAATATCGCGTTTGCTATTGCTAAAATGAACATGAGTGTTTTGTGTGGTAGTGCTTTCATCATCCGATTGTTTATGCCGTCGAAACCGGGCGCTTTATTGTTTTTGGTGCGTTTGATCGCGTGTTTTATTTCGTCTGGTGTGAAAAAGTCGGTGTGTTGTGTGTTTGGTTTTTTTAACTCTCTGTTAGTTAGTTTGTGTATGTTCGCGATGTGTTGTATGTTAGTGTTTTCCCAATTTGGTGTGCATTGGGTTTCGATCTGTGTCGCGAATGTTTCGGCTTTGTGTTGGTCTGTTAACGCGTACCCGTTTTCTGTTTCTAGCGGCGGTATTGTGATTTTTTGTTTTTTGAGGATTCTACATAGTCGCCAAAGATCGTTTTGTTGTTTGTCCGTGTTTATTTTTTGTAACTTGTTTTGCCATTTCGAGTTTTTAAATTCTCTTATGGCGTCTTTTACCTGTTGTTGCAGGCTGTTGAGCGCGGTTTTGTCTTGCGGGTCTAGTGTATTGTGGAATTTTTTACGAGCTTTGTTTTTGTCTTTAATGAGTTGTCTTATGTCTTATGGCAGTTTGTCTGTTTGGTATTTGTGAGTTACCTGAAACGTGCTTGCTGTCGCGGCTGTTTTTATTGTGTTTTATATCTGAGTGACTGCATTTTCTAATTCGCATTTGTCGTTTATTTCTGTTACTTCAGGTGTGTTTTGCTTTAGGTGTGTTGTGAAGGTTTCCCAGTTCGTGTGTGTTGTGTTATATGTGTGTTCTTCTGTCCCAATTTACCAGTGTAGGATGATTTGGTTGTGGTCCGAGCTTAGAGCTTCTTCGGTTTCTATTGTCGGTGTGTTGTGTATATTGTTCGTTACCGCTATGTCAAGTTTGTCCGGCCTGTATAGCGTTTTGAAATATGTGGGCTCGTCGGGCGCGATGACGTTTACCCCGTGCTTTTCATGGTACTTCAGTAGTTTTCTCCCGTGGTCATTATTATATAAGCATCCCCACATAATGCTTTTCGCGTTTAAATCTCCCGCTATTATCGTCTGTTTGTTGTTGGCTAGCAATTTGTCGAACTCATCTTCTTCGAATGCCGCTTGTGGGGGCAGATACGCCGCGTAGATGTGGATATCTCCCTTTTTTGTGTGGATTATCACTCCATTTGTTTCCAGTTCTGCCGTGTTAGGTATCGGTAATTGCGTGTGTTTGATGTTCTTTTCACATATATCGCCGTTCCACCTCCTGGCGTTTGTCTGTCTCTTCTGTATGTCCTGCAGTTTCTCAGGTTTAGTCTCTGTGCCGGCTGGAGATGGGTTTCCGATACCAGGATAACGTCTGCTTGTTTATCTTCTGCGTATATCTGTAGCTCTTGTTTTCTCGTTCTTAACGAAAGTGCCTATCCATTAAAAAAGTTGTAGAATAGTTTGAGTGTGCGTCAAGAATGTTTTTGTTTCGTTCGCGAACGGGTTGGTTTTGCTGAAAGCCAGCAACATTTCCCCGAGTGTAGTAGCGGCGGTCGCTGCTTTATTCGCGCTGTTATGTGTGTTTTGCGCGTTTTGTGTGCTGTTTTGTTTTAGTTGGGTTTAGGTATTTGTGTTGTGTTTGTGCTTCTCTGTGGTTTTACGCCTGTTATTATGTTTGCGTATGTGTTTGCATTATTATTATTTTGTGTTGCGTGGTGTTGTCGCGGTGTGTGTGTTACCGGTGTCGGTAGTAGTGGTGTTTTTTGTACTTGCTGTTGGTTAGTTGTTCTTGGCTGTGGAGCCTTGACACGCCCTCTGTACTTTGCGGTGTGTGTTCCTCCGCAGTTCGTGCATATTGCCGGTGTATCTTTGCTTTTTACGCATTCTTCACTCTTGTGGTCTGCCCCACATTTAACACACCTGAAGATCGCTCTGCAGGTGTATTGCGAGTGGCCGTATAACTGACATCTGTGACATTGGCCGTTTCCCGCTTTTCGGATCAGCGCCTCGACGCGGATCATTAGCCGGCATCTTCATCTTCTTTACAGTAGTACTGAGGTTGAACTTAGTTCTTTTACCTCGAATTCGTTATAGAGAATGGTTCATTTGAAGAGGGGATCCTGTGCGGACCACTATGGTGTGATTAATATCTCCCCGTAGGTTTGAGTATGGAGTAATAAAGATATTAAAAGTTGAAGGGATATTGGAAATGAACTTTGTTAGTTCGTATGATAAATTCATTAAAGATTATGATGAGTGGAAATTTACGGGGGGTCGTCGAGGAGTATGTCCTGTGGTAATTTGTGTTTTCCATATAGGAACTCTGTACTTATTCGTGACATTAGGGGATTAGAATGTACGTCAACGGTAGAGAAGTAGGATTTGGCCAATTCTTTGGCGAAGTCCTTTAGCAGGGGTAGTTGGAGATCCTCGTGAATCCTTGCATTACTGACAAACCAGGGAGCAGCAACTATGGTTCTAGCGACTTTGTTTTGTTTTATTTGGAGTCTGTTAATGTGTGTATTAGCAGCATGACCCCAAATGGGAATGGCGTAAGTCATTGTTGGGCGAATGACTTGTTTGTACAGTAGGAGTTTCATTGTTGTTGCCAGCAACGAGGGAATATAGTTGGGATAGAGCCGCCATTGCTCATTTGGCTATTGCTTCAGTGTGAAGTTTCCATGTTAGACGGGAATCCAGAATGATTCCGAGATATTTGATGGAATTGTTCCAGGGGATAACTCTGTCCAACATTTCGAGGTTATTGCTGGGTTTCTTCCTTGTATATCTGACGAAAATAATGCCTTTGGATTTGTCCGGGTTAATCTTGATCCTCCATTGGTTACACCAATGTTCAAGAGCATCTATGGATTCTTGAAGTCTCTCTTCGATTAACACTAAGGATTTCGAAGAAGAGTAGATGAGGGTATCATCCGCGAATAGAGCTAGTTGCGAATGATTTAGACGTGGGATGTCATGAGTGAAGAAGTTATATAGGGTTGGGGACAGTACTGAACCCTGAGGAACTCCAGCAGTGATGATGTGGGGAAGAGATCTGTGGTCTTTAACTTTAACGGAAAAGGTTCTGTTGGTCAAGAAGGAGTGAATAATATGAACAATATATGGAGGAGTTTGCGTTGTTATTAGATTATAC
Organism: Dermolepida albohirtum; assembly: GCA_031893035.1. Lineage (NCBI taxonomy): Eukaryota > Metazoa > Arthropoda > Insecta > Coleoptera > Scarabaeidae > Dermolepida > Dermolepida albohirtum. The sequence continues at coordinate 144,903 of JAVIWB010002126.1, read as the reverse complement.
AGCAGACCCTGATGCCACACTCTATCAAAAGCCTTCACGATATCAAAAAGTACGGCACCAGTAGACAGTTTTTTATTAAAATTAGTGGTGATTTGATCCACCACCCTATGAAATTGGTTGGTGGTGGAGTGGGCCTTGCGAAAACCAAACTGTTCGTGTGGAAATGCGTGCTCTTGGAAGCGGGAGAGAATAAATTTTTCCAGAACCTTCCCCATAACTGGTAGTAGACTGATAGGTCTGTAGTTTTGGGGAAAGGTTGGATTGTCTGCTTTTTTCCTGATCATGATAACAGAAGCTTCCTTCCAGGTATCAGGAAAGTGATTGAGACGAAGTGCAGCATTTAATATGTTTAGGAACGTCATGAATCCCTTGCGAGGTAGGGCTTTCAAGGCAGTGGCAGTGATAGTATCATGACCAGGAGCACGTTTCTTCTTCAGGGTTTTGATAATGTTGGTGAGTTCACCGGGGGTGATAGAATTGAAGGAAGAAGGGTTGGTAATCTGAAGGTAGTTGTTGACCTCACGGTTGACCATATCAATATGATCAAGGTCGATATGATCATATACGGGTGAGAAACAGTTTTCCAAATAATCCGCGAAGGCCTCGGCTTTTCCTTGATCAGAGTAAACCATTCCGTCCAGGTAGTGGATTGGGGGAATGGGAGGAGTGTGTGATTTTCCCAAAATCTTCTTTACTTTCCATAATTGGGGGTTATCGCCAATGGATTCCATTTTATCTTCCCCCGTTTGGTTCCTATGGTTGAATAGGGTGTGGCGGACTTCAACCGAAAGGTGGTTGTAAATTCTTTTATCATTGGGGTGAAGAGTCCTAGCATACTCTTTTCGTGCTGTTTCTTGTTTTTATGAGGTCTTTTATATGACCGGGGAGTGGAGATTTGTTGGAAATTTTGGGGATGGTATTTGAAGCGAATTGGATGGATTTCTGAAGAATGGAGGTGAAATGAGAGACTTGATTCTCAAGGTCATCCACTGATACTATGGGGCTGATGGTGGTGATTAAGTCATGGACATTTTTGGTGAAGGCTGGCCATGACATTAACGTTATGAATTCTTGGGCATCCGCTGTTTCTTCGCCTAAGTCAATAAGAAGTAAATCGTGATTTCAATCCAATTCTTGGACAGCAGAAATCGAATAGTCGAAGGGCAGATTTTTGGCCACCATAATGTCGAGGATGTCGGAGCGCTCAATGCAGCCGAAATGAGTAGGTTCGATGGGGCCGTCCACAATGATATTGTGAGATTCCATATGACTGGCTAGCTTCTTGCCCGAAAGGTTAGTGGTCCTGGAATTCCAAATCGGGTGTTTGGAGTTCAGATCACTAGCTATCAGAGTAGGGATATCTTCCACCAGGAGTGAGTCCAATTCGTCAGTGTCGAAGGGTGCGGAAGGTCTCTTGTAGACGGCTATTAATTTAATGATACCAGAAGTAGTGTGGATTTTTACGCTGGTGGATTCGAAGGACATAAGGACAGGGGAAAAGCAGAGATAATGGGGAATGGAGGATTTGATTAGAATCGCTGTACCTCCTCCTCTTCCGAATATACGATCGTTACGGTACAAAGAATATCTGGGTGCTCGAATATGGTTCGAAGGACGAAGATGGGTTTCGTTAATGAGCGCTACATCAATGTTGTAGCGACTCATGAATTCTCGTAAACCGAGGATTTTGTTGGGAATGGAGTTGGCATTCCATGCCATGACTTTTAGGGATGAGGGAGCACGAGGAGGTCTATTCATTAGCGACGTTGAATAGGTTACATATTTCTTTGGTAAATCCAAGGATTATTGGAACAGCTTCCTCAGTAGAATTAACATCGGCCAGACTTGAGCCGATGCGAAAGACAAGGTACAATAGTGCCGCGATATTGTCCATGGAAAAACAGTTTTTTCCACGACGTCGGCTTTGCAGAGATTGAGCTGTTTTGGATGCAGTAGAGAGTTGAGGGGAGGGGGGGAGGAATGTTTTTATTCATAAGGAGCGTAGGAAATTCGGGTTCACTGACTTGGGGTGCAGCTGGTTTTGGAGCCCAAGCGTTGGTGGGGGGAGCCCTGGAAGACTGGGGACGAGAAGCGTTTCTTTGTACCGTTGATGGGAGTGCAGATGATTTGTTAATAGTCCGCATACTGGGATGTTGTGGGCAACCCCTGTAACTCGAAGTATGCGTCCCATTACAATTGCAGCAGGTTACAGGGGTGTCTTTCGGCTTTGGGCACGTAGAGCTATGATAGTCCTGGCCACATTTGGCGCATCTGGCGGTCATCGAGCACAGATGTTGGCTGTGCCCGTAGCGTTGACACCGAAAGCATTGAATTGCCTCGGTGCGCTTCTTTGGAGACTCTACCGTGATTTTGAGTTTGATTACTTCTGTGATTGAGAAAATTTTTTTCCCACTGTCAATTTTGGGAACTTCCAATATTACAAGTGGCTTGGGGGCTTGTCCATGTTAATTATATCTAGGCCTTGGGCGATGAAATCATCGCGGATTTCATCAGTTGAGATGCCCGTTGGCACTCCTCTGATTACAGCGCGAATGGGACGTTCGCTGGGAAGACGATAGGTAAAGTGTCCTATTTTTTCATTGAGCAGGAAACGAACCATTTTCCTATAATCATCAGTGGTCTGAGGTTCGACCCTGATTCCGTCATATGTGTTCTTGACTTTTGAGAATTTTAAATGAAGAACGGCAAACCTGTTGGAAATGAATGGCCATTTGGAAGTTTTGGACGATCCTGGCGTAGGTGTTGCGTTATTATTAGGGGGATTAGCAGTAGAAATAGTTTCGCTAGCCAAAGCTTCGAATCTATTTGAAGTATTAAGTGGAGGGGTTTTTTTTCGTCAAGCGAAAGACAACGGGGTCGCTTTTTACTTTGCTGAAGTTGGAAACCTTCAGGAATTTCTTCAGCAGAAGTTATCGTGGAAAAAGAGGAATCACTGGTGACAGAACAATTGTCGCCTGTTTTCATGTTATCTTCAATGTCAGAATTATGTGGCATTGAAGATAGACTAGTAGCGAGCTGAACTGCACCTTGCTCAATGATTGTTGAATTTGTAATATTCAATATAGGTGACCGCAAAAAGGACGGCGCCTTGGTAGATTTAATTGTATTCACAATACCTTGATTGAAAGAGAACGTCGAGAACGTACATTAAGGTAACGTCCGACGTACCGGGAACAGTGCAAGACAATGACTCCGTTGAGTCAATGTTCATTTCGAAGGGGAAGGGGCTTGCGAACCGATGGTAGTAGTACCTAACTTACTGATGTAAGGAAGTGTGTGTTATCTGTTGCATTTGTTTGTTTTGTTGTATTCGTGTTTATATTGGGTTTTGTTGTTGTTGTTGTTGTGTGTTTCTTTTGTATGTGTGTGTTTGTGTCGATTGTTTTTTGAAGTTGACGGTGTTCGTGCCGCCGTTTTTTTATCTTTTTTGTTTTTGTGTTCTTTTTGTTCTTCGTCTGATTCGTGGTGGTGTTTTCTTTTGTGTTTCACTACCGTAAACGGCGTATTATCTTCGTTTTCCTCGTTGGAGGATGGGGGGTAGACGACTTGCATCGCCTCGACTTTTAGTGTGTTTTGTGTTTCTTGCGTGATCGTGTTTACGCTTGGGTCCGCGGTGTTTGTTTTTGTGTCTGTAATGTCGGTGTGTTTTGTGTCGTCGTTACTTTTTTGTGTGTCAATGTCCATGTCACCGTCCTGCTCGTCGAGTTTTAGCAGCAACGTCTTGACATACAAGAGTATGTCCGTTAGCTGCTGTCGGTTGAGCTTTTCCGCCGACTGTTTGTCTGTTAGTGCTCCCATGTCTGTGTTAATTATGATTTCTACTGTTTTTTGTCGGTAGATCTGTTCGTGTTTATTGTGTTTGTGGTTGTGGTATTTGTTTTGGTAGTCTTACCAGTAGTAATTGTTGTTTTCTTCTTTGTTGGTTCCTTTTCTTTCTCTTTCCTCAGGGTTGAGTTTCCCGGTTTTGCTGCTTCTCCGTTTTCCATCTTATTGTTTTGCTGCAGCAGTTTAGTCACGGACGGTTCACCGTCTAAGTGGCGCCGGCCGCAGCCGCCGTCGCCCGCCGAGCCGACGAGAATCGGAGGTGAAGGGCCTGGGAATTTGCGCGTATTAATTTCTTTCTCTATCTTGACTGGTGTTGTTTCTTGTATTCGAAACACAATGATGCACTAGCACAAGCGAGTCAAAAACTGGCCAAAAATCTCTTTGATATTTCCGTTCAGTTAGCATGTACCAAGATACGTGTTTACTGCACGGCTGTCTCAACGAGATTGCATAAACCAACAACGTAACCTCATAAGGAGAAATCCAACGGCGTTAAATCGCATGCGCGAGGCCACGGACCATTTCTCAAGATTACACGGTTACCGGACTTCCCCTTCAATAGATCGATTGCTTGACTATCTGTGGGACAGTGGTACCATCTTATTGGAACTAAATATCACTGATGTCAAGTTCATTCAATTCTGGCCAAAAATAGTCTTCCAACGTGGCGCAATACCGAATTCCATTGACTGTAACATGGCGATCATTTTCATCGACAAAAAAATATGGTCCAATCATACCTAAGATATGAAATCCACACCACACGGTCACTTTTGTGGTTGTGATGGAGTCTTTTGAAGCACATACATGTTTGTTATCATCAAATAACGCATATTTTGTTTATTGATGAAGCCATTAAGCCAAAAATAAGTTTCATCGCCGAAGATGATTTTTCGATGAAATTCAGAATTTTCTTCAAACCTTAGCAGAGCCCAGTTGGAAAAGTTTCGGCGCCTCAAATGATCTAGAGGCTTCAGTCCTTGAGTTACTTTGATCTTATAAGGGTATAAGCCAAGATTTTTACGTAAAATTCGCCACAATGTGGTTTGAGAAATTCCAAATTCCTGTGAATGGCGTGAAATCAACAGATTTGACTCATTTTGAACTGAAGGACTGACAGCTGCGGTATTTTCGATACTGCGACTGGTGCATTGTCACAGGAACATCCAATAATGAATGTTTTAACTCAAATTTATCCACTATAGCACGCACAGCCTCTTTGGTGGGACGATTGTTACGACCGAAAATTGGAGTAAATTCTCTCGGTAGTAATTTTTAATAATTTCCAAACGTTGCTCGTTTGTGAGCTTCACTATGATGTTGACTTTGACTGACGTTGTTTTGACGTTGACAGATTAGGTAAAACGTTCAAGAGTGCGTTCTTATTAAAAGATAAAATTATTATGTTCCTATTGGAAAACCTTTTATAAAGGACTCTGTTCAGATAGCGAGTAGTATATTTAACATTTCGTCAACGCGTCATTTGACGTAAAATATACAGTGCAGGACGTCAAGCAAGGCGATAGTAATGTTAATGCGCATACGGTATTGCACTGTTAAAAAAAGCATTTTCTGAAAGAGTAACCAATCATCGGAATTTAAAAATTTGGAAGCATTAGTTATATCAAAACCGATCTAAAGTCTCTTTATAAAGAATTGCATTGAGCATTTATTCCAGAAGAAGATGATTTTTTCATAATCGAAAAGGTTTTAATAACACTTTTTCATAATGTACATCATTGCTCTTCGTTTTATTGTAGAAATAATGACATGTATGGTAAAGAACGTGCATTCCGGAAAGATATAACTAATTCATATGAATTTTTATCGTAACTGAAGGAGAAATTAGACAAAACAGTTTCATCGGGGAAATATAGACAAATATATTTACTGCTTTTTGAATGCACTACGTATACTTATACTTATTTAGTCATTTTCTCATTTTTCATAGTTGTTGGAGCGTAAGTATAAATGTATGATAAATGGCTTTTCCCAGATTTTGTTTGGTTTATTAAATAGTTCTGTTCTGCATCTAGCTTTCTTTAAGACACTTATTTACTTTTGTACAGTAAGATTTTTAGTTTCAACTCTTTAACTTAACACGAAGTAGTTGTTGCAAAAAGCAAAATATATGATTTTATATCACAGGTACGTGTATTATAATAACTGACTGTTTTTTGGTTTTGGGAATCTAATGACAAGTTTTATGAATAATAATCGCTTTTTGGGGGATCGCTTGAAAAATATTTTAAACGTTTTAAATACATTAAACAAAAAAGCATTACAAGGTAGAAAGTACAAATATATATTCGTTTCCGTTGATTCCTTTTGACACACATATGTATTCTATGTAAATATACGTTTATATTATTTTTATGGAAATTACATACGATATTAAAAATATAGGCGAAGAAGAAAATTATCTAATTATCTTTCAGAAATATTAATTTATACTAATGTGAAACAGAATTTTTTTACTTTAGATTAATTGCTAAAATTTTCTTAATAAGATTAAAAATATAAAGAAGTAACAGTTAATACTTCATGAAGTATTATTAGCAAGTGCTAAAAATTAAAGAATTAACTCTTAAAATTTGAAAACAATCTTTTATCATAACGTTTCAATTATCAATTCAAAATTATCGATGTGATTTTTTATTTTTTAAAATAAATACACTTCATTGTGAGATAAAGCGATGTAGTTCTGAAGAAAACCTTTTCAGAGTAGATGAATTTTAAATTTTAGTATACATTGGCTTACATCGACTCAATGTATTTTTAAAATCAACTTTCCTCGACTGCATTCTATGTATACATTCATATCTAATATACACAACCCAATTGACATGATATCAGTAACACAAGGTCTAATGTACACAAAAACGTAATAATGTCCAATATTTTTCAAATAAGAGTGCCAGAGATTGATCGTTCTTATAACTTACCCAATATTTGACGCAGGTAACGTTTATCCTATATCCATGTACTCATAATACCTTTATAAAAACAGAGAATGAAAGCATTAGAAATGTTGATTGTTATTATTAATAATTTTAATTTTTTACTTTGTTTAATGTAATTAAATCAATTAAATCAAATCTGCATTGGAAATATTTCAAACAAATTATGAAATATTCTAAATTATTGCCAGATCTTTTTCTTAGATTCGATTTCTAACGTTTAGTTCTGTACTTTTAAATACACGATCTAAATCCGAAAGAATATCAATTGTAATTTTAATAAGTAACTCAAACGAATTATATTCTAATGATTAACTTTCTCGTTTTATTTACATAAGACTTAAGTATTTATATATATATATATATATATATATATACATATCCTTGTTTATTGTCCCTATGGTTTGAGCCATATTATTATCCACCTTTTATTTAGTATTTAAATATTATTTTTATGCTTTATGGGCGTTTTTAATGATAATTAATTAATTAAATTAATTAAGTTTGGAAAATATTAATGAAATTACAAAGACTTGGAATAATATAGCAATTTATTATAATTCAACAGAATGTGTCGGCTAGCAAACTCAAATACTTCTTCCTATACAAATAGTGATACTCAGGGCACATATATAAACACATCTTTAATTTGAATATCGGAAAATCTCGTAAAGTATCTATACGTTCAATGATAATCAGAATCACTTTAGGATAATATTTCTTGCAGTATAAAACATAAAATTAACCATGATCAAAGAAAATAAATGTCTCCAGGTGATTTTATATCCTCTTTGTTTTATGGGTATACGCACTTACCTCGTTTTAATGCAGGTGGTCTGTGCTGTGGGTCTTCTTTCGCCATTTGCATTGATTCGTGTACAATTATTCGCTCGTAAATAATACAAAATTAACTAAACGCTGCCTATGGACCTCCGCTTATATCGATCAAATATATATAATTTTCGTAATGCTCGCAACTAATTCTTTTTTACAAAATAACTGCTACGCCTAGTGTTAGATGATACACACTCTGACTATTATTTGGCTGAATGATCTGGTATGATATAGATCATAGACTGCCCGTAACTCTCTTGATTAATTCAAATGCCCTGCCTATTTATATAAACGTAAACTGTATTCCACGCCTTACATACAAAAGGGTTATCCTATTGTCCACACACTTTCGTCTCCACAGACGGATAATTGTTTTATTATATGCACATGACTCACATATGGACACGCCTGGTTCATTATTTATAAATACACATCATAAACAGGGACAAAATATATAATAGATGCAATAACTATACATTGAGAAAAACTATACTAAAATATAATTAAAGGATTATATAATATAAAATAAACGAACATTATACTATTTTGAAATTAAGCAGACTACAATGTAAAAATGTAAATAAGTCTATAATATAAAAAAAAACAAATACAAATCTTTTCCAACTTTGCAATGCATTTATACTCTTTGTATAATTAAAACTTTTATGTGAATTTAATAATACATTAAGAAAAATACAAACTAATAAGCACCTTTAGATAAACAAAATTATATAAATAACTCAATGTATTTATATTAATTAAGACCACCGTTCTGAGAATTAATATCTACATTTATGCTTGAAAAATATAAACAGCATCTTAAATTAAATTAAAATGAAAATATATACAGAGAGTAAAATATGCTTTTCAATCAGTACCATTATAATAGTTGATAGTATTTGTTAAAGTGGAAATAAATTATATTTCATTACCACTAACATAAATTAGAATAAAGTGTGAAACACTTTGCTCATAGGATACTGTATTGTTAGGGCATATGCTAATGCCCAATCATTGCGAAACACAATCGCAAATAACTTCTGTATTTCAGAACGAACAAAAAGTATTGATGAACATAAAAAAACTGGACGGTCATGTTTTGGAACAGAGAGAAAGCGAGGAATACTTACCGCAAATTGCGCGTGTCGCGGAAAGGCAGCTATTTGAGAAATTACCACTGAATGAAGGATTTTGTCTAAAAGTATCTAGAAAATGCTGCAATAAGCGCAAGCCTGGATATAGTTTTTGTAAGATGATAAGTAGATATTATCAGTAAGAAGGTGTATTTGCAACAATAAATGTAACTAATTTTTATTTTCGTAAGGTTAATGAAAAATCGTTACTGACAGAAGCCCAGAAGAAAAAACGTTTAATAAGGGTTAAATCTAAAGCTTCGCGGACAAATGTACATTAGTCGAATGCCATACTAGCGATTGTCGCAAATGTGTGTTATTTGTCAAATTGAACGTATTTAATGAAGACTAACTTAAACCTACGCTAATATTTTATGATTTTAGGGCTTGATGATATATAGATATTATAGGAAGAAATCTATTACTGAGTTAGCGTGTTACGTTCATTAATGAAAATTTTAAGTTGCAAATAAGGACACTATTAGTTATTAAGCAGTAAGAACCGTCTACGTCCGAATATTTAGTTGTCGACGTATTTTGTATGTTGTTTTGTTAATTTTATGTCTCAATATTATATTTAAATTAAATAAAAATTATTATCACAATATTTGTGAAATAATTTTGATGAGTGAAATTTAATTGTTTTGTGAAAATTTGGATTAAACTGCGATCACAACAAATTTATTGAAAGATAACTCGTATTAAAATGCGATGGGAGCAATTTGTCGAAAGAAAATAATCTTTAACAGTACATGTATGATAGATATCTATAGATGAATTAACAAAGCAAGTATTATTATTATTGTATAAAAGGAAATTTTATTGCTTTGAATAGTACATAACGTATATTCTAATGTGTTCATTACAAATGCTATAATTACATTTGGCACATATCGTTTTGCTTTTGCTATCAATTTGGTTCACTTGCTCGGGCCGAAGGTGGCTCAAGAATATCATTTTTTTAATATTTTAGTGTAAGTACATGTGTATTTAAATTAAATTCTCGGAGAACCTTTTTTAAATATTTCATTTAACATTAAACATATAATGGTAATGATAATAATACAAGTAACGAAGTCTGTATCGTTTTCTTTTTGCAGCAAAAAGTGCTGCATGAAAATTTTAAATTCCAATTAGGGATACTATTGCCTATTAAACAGTAAGAACCGTCTACGTCCGAATATTTAATTGGCAAAGTATTTTATATGTTTTTTTGTTAATTTTAAACCTCAATATTATATTTAGAATAAAATCAGTTAAATAAAAATTATTATCGCAATAATTGTGAAATAATTTTGAAGAGTGCAATTTAATTGCCTAATAAAAATTTGGAAACAAGTACACAAAAGGATGGATATCGTCCGAGCATTTAGTTGTTAGTATTCCTTTTTACTTCACATCTGAAAATAGTAGAATTAATACTAATAGAAAAGTTCCAGTTTATTACTTACTTTTAAACGTTCCCTTAATTAAATACACTTGCATTAGTGTGACGACATGATTTGATCCACAAGATCGACGTCGTGTTTTATTTCATTATAATATAATTCCCTCTACATGGACATCTCACAGGAAAGATATAAGGACATTAAATGGGTTTAAATTATAATTTATAAAGTATATACTATTGTGAAACACTTATCCAGTGAATATTAAAAATTTGGATGGAAGTGATGGAATGATTAATGTATTCACGGACGTTTCTTTAAAGCATGTCTGGCGTCGTGAAAAAATGTTTTTACATGAAGAGAACTATTGTTCTGCAACATTTACACAAGTAAAACGATAATTCAAATTGCCTAATGGATCTGCAGGGTTATTATTACTACACATACATATAAATTTGCCTTAACTTTGTAGAACCAACATTTTTGCTGAATACACCATTCCATTTTTGTTTAACACATACACACTTCTCAAGAAATAATTTATTATTTGCGCTGACTATGTGTAAATTATGTCTATTAGGTATAAGGTAATTATATGTACATAGTATTATTTTCTAAGCTCTTGCCCTTAAGAAAATCATGCCGAAATTTGTTAGATTATATTTTATAGAAAAAAATTATTAATCGATCATGTACTATGTACTACCTTTTAGAACAATTTCTGGAAATCTGCCGAAAAACTTTAAGTCTTTAGTTTATTATTAGGCCCTTAGAACAACTTGTCATAAATGGATATTATGCACACGTACTTTAAATAATTGGGAAAACAGGTAGTCATAATTAAGTGATTTATTATGCATGATAGATGCTAAACATAAGCATCAGGGCAATCCATCAAAAAATTTATTAAAAATTCATTGGAACAGATATTAGGGAACAAATAAAATGAACTTAAATTGGTATAAATATTGATATTCCGACCTGAAAACTGATTTAATATATTATCGTTTGCGAAAAACTGTTTAAATTGATTTGCTGTTCGATGGCGTCACTACAATTACATGCTATGAAATAAAATTTTAACTTCAACAAATTGTAGTACAAGTTAGCCAACTTAATAATATACGAGGGAGCGTTTTTATATTCGCTGAATGAGCGGGTTGTAGAGGGGTGAGTAGGCGCATTGGGGGCGTGGCCTGTGCAGCGACTCATGATTAGTATAAATACGAAGTTTCATTGTTATTAGACAGTTAGTCTTTGAGCTATCGTCAACCAAGTAACATAATCAGGAGTGAAAAGTGAAATATGGAAAAAATCGAATATCGTACCGTTATAAAGTTCCTTACCAGGCAAGGAAAATCAGCCCAACCATAATGAATGAGACGTCATTGGTTTACGGCGACTCTTGTCCAGGAAAAACCATGGTGTACAAGTGGCATAGTTTATTTAAACAAGGAAGGGAATCCCTTGAAGACGACCCGAGGCCGGGCAGGAGCATTGAGGTGACCACACTTATCCAAAAAGTTGAACAAATTGTACTCGAAGATGCTCGACTAAAGAAGAAACAACTCGCAGAAATGGTTGGAGTATCCGATACAACAATTTTTAAAATCCTACACGATCATCTCGGCATGTCTAAGGTCAGCGCAAGATGGGTGCCGAGAATGCTCACGCCGCCGCAAAAACAACAGCGCGTAGAGTGTTCGCGTGCATTTTTGGACCTCTGTAATGAAGACAAGGATGGTGTATTGAGTGGAATTGTTACTGGAGACGAAACTTGGGTTCATCATTATGAACCTGAGTCCAAACAAGACTCCATGCAGTGACATAAAAAGGGCACAGCACCTCCCAAGAAATTTAAACTGTCACAATCAGCTGGGAAACTCATGGCAACGGTATTTAGGGACTCGGAAGGAATATTGTTGATTGATTATAAAGATAAAGGTGTTTCTATAACCGGAGAATATTACGCTTCAATATTAGAGCGACTAAGAGAAGCCATTAAAGAGAAAAGACGGGGAAAATTGACAAAAGGTGTTCTGCTTTTGCACGACAACGCGCCCGTCCACAAGAGCCGCGTTGCGTTAACTGCCCTGCATAAGGTGGGCTTCGAAATTGTGAATCACCCACCCTACAGCCCAGACCTGGCCCCGAGTGATTATTACCTGTTTCCGAAAATGAAAAAAGAGCTGCGGGGTAAAAAATTTACTGCCGATGATGAAGTCAAGGAGGCAGTTTCAGCGTATTTCGCAGATAAAGAGAAATAATTTTTTGATGAGGGTATAAATAAATTAATTGAAAAATGTGAAAAATGTATCCGTCTTGCAGGTGAATATATTGAAAAAGAAAAATAATTTGGTTTTTTTATTTCCACCCCTTGTCCCCCATTCCGCGAATATAAAAACGCTCTCTCGTATATACTTTGTCTAAGGCAAAAGAACAATGGACCCTTTGTCGATGGTCTATATATAACTGAGACATGTGTCGTATTCTCTCAGAAGAGTGATGTTAGAAGGCACATAATCAGGAATGGACGCTAGTTGTCATTGTTCGTATTCTAACCAGTGTTTAGTAATACAATCTATTTTACAATTTTCTAATAAATGTTTCTCCATTCAAGCCCTTCAAAGATGTTGGACATTGTGACAATACATTTTAAATTTTTCAGAAATTAAACTGGTTCCTTTCGAAGTATCTGCTTCCATAAATATAAAAATTAGTAACGTAAGCACCTACCTACTGGTCAATTTTCAGATTTTTTTAAATTCAACCAAAGGCCGTGATGGTACTTGCGCCTTAAAGGATGAGTATATATCCGAATGTTTGGAATTAATTATTCCACATTTAACGTCATCGAATTTTTTTGTTTCTAAAGTATTTAACACAGCTTCAACCAACTTGTGTTGGTTGAATCTGGTTACATAGAGAGAAAAATATTTGGTTATTACCTTTCATTGTGCATCTGAATCCAATCCCTTAATAGTACTATTTCTATATTTTTTTATGATTAGTTGAAACTCTTTCGGAACATTTGTAATTCCTGTACATTTAATTCTTGGGCTATCTACAGCTTTTATAGTTCAATCAATTTTCAGTACTTTTCAAAATAGAAGTAATGTGTCTAAATATTTTCTTGCTCCATATTTCTAGTTGATCCTTTTTTTCTGTTTTTAATGTTTATGCCTATTTATGCTTGTGTCTGACTTGCATCTCTTAAAATGTTTGAATCACTGAGTTGAGAGACTGTTTCGCCATTTCTTGACGAAAAATGTATAGGCTTATTTAAATTTTGTATATGAACTTTCAAATTACCGTTTCCTGTGGTTAATTTAGTAACTTCGCTTTTTAGTTTAATGACTTCTTCAACATTATTCAGTTATTATAATTGACGTACATTTTGTTTATTTGGTTTTTAAGATTACTTCTACTGGAAGTTAATTTTTTCTTACTTTTGTTTTCATCAAAATATTTATATTCGAACCGCCTACCATATTAGATGTATTATTTGGAGTCGATAATTGAACTTTAATAGTCATTTCGTCCAATAATTAAAACCTTATGATCAATCTTACATTCATTACTGCCACTTTCTAACACCACTGGAGGTTTTTCGGAGAACTAATATATATTTTCCGTTAATATTTGCACAATTATTATGAAAAGTTGTAACGCACGATATTGATGAATACAATATAGAATATACCGCGATGTGCTTTACGAACACACTGTTCTTCGGCATAACTAAATTGTGACGGTTCAACAAACATCATTTCACAGTTTTATCTTTTAGCACGGACTTTTTTATTACGCAAGTTTTAAAATGACTTATTTATGTCAGGAGGTTCCCTACCACAAGTTGAAGACGAAATAAATAATAAAAATAATGAAAAGTTGATCGACCCATTTTAGAGCACATAATGAACTTTACTCTAAGAACAACAATAGGCCTATTGTCAAAACGTTGGAGAAATTTATCATGTATCGCATTTTGAATAGATAATGAAAATATGTAGTCCATACAATAAACTATCGTCTAAAAGAGTGGCACGTCATTAGCTAAGTAACAAGAAATAATTAAGTGATACCATCAATAATAATGTTATTATGTTTTAATCGATTTTAAAATTATTAATATGCGCTTAGTACGATTTAATATTTTCTTTGCTCTAGAACTAACCAGAATGCTTAAAATAATATTACTATAAGAAAAGTCAGAAATGAAATATCACAGTCAAGCGAGACAGGGAAGTCTATAAAACAATAAATAAGTTTGGATTAAAAGTATTTGAAGAAAATACGAAAGAAATAATATCAGTGTATGTTTATTACTTAAATATTCTACATTACTATGAGACTTTTTTAGTGCTAATTACAAAGAGATAATTTTAGTATTTTCGGTGACTCGCTCTATTATTTTTAACTTACACGTACATATATATATATAACATATAATTTAAAAATTGTATTTTCAAACATTTTTATTCAAAAGAAAATATAGTAGAACGCATATCAAAGCAATTTTATTGATGTGTATGAGACTACCTGTGCGTATAATTAAATTATCCTTAAAATATTCATATTCATTTATATAAAAAAAGAATTATGAAAACATTATTCATGTTATAGGTTTCTTAAACACGTAACTATACAATTGTATGTGATTGAATTTGTACATAACATAAAGCAAAACACTACTTATTTGGTTCTTGATGAAGGAAGAATTCTGAATTAAATTCCTATAAGGAACTTAATGATTATAAATTATAAGTATTTCTTTAAAAGATATTTGCACGTCCGAAGTTTACATTACTAAAAATTTACGTCTTTTTACATTGTTTTTAAATAAATTTATATCTATCATTGTTACTGAATTGCGCAAAACGTATGGTTTTATGTTGAGGTTCTATCGACCGGTCAAGGTAGACACGGCGCCGCCGCCAATTCCACAACGTTCACAACGTTGTGATTGTTCATAAACATGTGATTGTCGTAAACGTGTGCAGGCCACCCCGCAGCCATGGGGAATGGCATGAATAAGGTAAATCGTACCTTAGCTTAATTAAATACTAGAGTAGGAACGCTGTTCTAGTTTGTTACCCCGTTCCTTTGCTTTATCGCACAATATTAACTAGAAATAGAACATCACATATTTTAATTATAACTCAAAAAGATATTAAACAGCTTATTTTCATATTATCGTGTATTCTCAAAGTGTTAAATCTTACAGGACTGGAAAGTGAAGTTGACACGGAATTTATTTTTATTTGCACTGCTTCATGATTATGTAAATGAGAACTGCTTGTGCTTGTTTTCAAATTGCAATGCCCATGCTTGCGTATGTAGTTCAACTCTGCAATTAATGTAAACAACGAGGTAAACATCAAATAAGAAGTTAAAAAATATTTATATAAAATAAAAACATATTGAACTTCAAGAGAAAATTAGTTTATGATTTTTATATAATAAATAAATAATTGTTATTGAAATAAACGATGGTATTTAAGAATTTGTACAGTCAATTTCCATTATAACAATTTTATAACGGAATTGAAAGTAATTCGTTTTAAGTATGAATACATATAGTGCATAAATATTTAATAAGTATAATTAAAGTTATTTATTTATAAAAGTCAATACATTAAAAGTATAACTAATAAAGAATGCGGTGTTTAGTAATATTCAGAGGTTTATTCGGCGTTTTCATTTACATTGAATTCATTTGTAGGAATTGCATGAAAAAAAACCCATACTATATACTGTACAGATATTTTTATCTATTTTCTTTCAAGGCCTTCAAAATGCTACAATCATTTATGTGTTTTACAGTAATAAAATGAATAAAACAGTGCTTTTATGATATTTCGAATTTAATCATTTTTCTGAAAATACTTCCTTTTTGTTAGAAAGTTTGGCTAAATAGCAATTGAATTTATTAATAATAGCCATCAAAATGAATTTTCGTTTCAAAGTAAAGGCTTAATCGATTCAATTTTTATAACATTGCCTAAGAAAACTCATTAAAGTGAAGTAATTTGTTTTTGAAAGTCATTTTTTCAAGAAAAATTAAAAAATCTGGAAATAAAATTAAAAATGTTTTCTTAACCAACTATTTCGTTAAAAATTTTCGTCCTACGTTATTCCCATCTGCACCTCTTTATTTACGTGGATAGATCAGGAAACCTCTAAAATGAGACAAAAAGCTTTATTGGGAAAAATCATATTTATTTTTCTATATAGTCTATATATATATATATATATATATATATATATATATATATATAATAAGAACTATTTATCCATTTGTAGCTCCGATAGTTTCAGTATCCACTGAGAATTTCTTTTGCAGACAATGATTTCTTCAGGTTTGAGAATAGGGAAAAATCTAACGAAGCCAAATCTGGTGTGAAACAATCAATAAATTATTCCTTAAATATTGATGTAAGATGTATACAGTCGTATGAATTGTACTTTCTCTACTTTCTTTGATATCTCTCCCAACTTTTCTCGGTGATCATTCATCAGAATTTCATTTCTTCTTTGGTAGTAGTTTTTGGTCTGCTAGAATGTGATATCCTTTGTATTTGTTGCATACGAAAAAGATTCACCATGAACTTCTTCTGACTTCGTTTTTATTTATTTAGCATTTAAACTTTTCAAACTGAAATGTTTTATGACTGAGCGGAACTCATTTTTATTCATATTAAGAAAATGCGCAAATCATTTACTTGAATAAATAGTAACGACGTATGTTTATGTACAATTTATTTGAAAATTTTACAGCAGTTGCATAAATAATGGCGTTTTAAAGACAATTGATGGGTTCGTGTGTTGCGTTGTCTTTCGGTTCGTTCTAGAAATATTCCGATCTATCCACATATTCTCAAATTTTCTATATACTTTTTAGCTAGGATTTTAATGATAATAAATACGGCTAATTATATTTATTAAATACTTATGTACTATGTGTATACATACTTAAAACCTATTACTTTTAATTCCGATATAAAATTATTGTAATGGAAGTTGACTATATTGTGAAATACCATCGTTTATTTCAATAACAATTATTTATTTATATTTTAATAAATAATTTATCTTTAATAAAAATCTTAAAGTAACTTTCACTTGAAGTTAAATATGTTTCCGTTTCAAATAAATATTTTTTAGCTCCGTCGCATTTGATGTTTACCTCGTTGTTTACACGAATTTCCAAGTTGAACTCTTTATACGCAAGCATAAGTATTGCAATTTGAAAACAAGCGCAAGCAGTTCTCATTTACATAATCATAAAGCAAAGCTAACAAAAATATTTTTCGGGTCAACTCCACTTTCTAGTCCTGTATTCTAATATTAAAAGAATAATTTCTCATAATCCTTTAGCAAAAAATCCATACCATTGAACTTGATCTATTACAATTTAAGGCAAGTAATATATGTATCTTTCCATTACTCTTGCAGTTATTGCATTATTAAATTATTTTCAGTTATAAATGTATTAAATTCGAAATTATAACAAATATAAAATATCATATTTCTAAATATAATTCAAACTATATACACGGCGCTAAATTCAGAAACTCCAAATGAGTTGTACGTTAAAACTGTAATAATGTACAGAGAAAGTAATGCTTCGGTAACAGAAGAACAAAGAAGAAAACTTTCGAATTCATTGAACTTGTCAATCGAGTAATTAGGATGTACATATATGTATGTACATACTCTTTGGATGCCCAACTTTAACATCTTATAATAGTGTCTTTGTTTTTAGTAACTAAATAAACGCACTTAATAAATATTGTATCATAACTGAATAAACAAATATAAAATATATAAAGACCATAACTACTATGAATTTTGAAATATATACGTCATATTTCTTTTAATAATATTATTATTATTTTATTTATTATTTTATTTTTTAGCATCTATTAACTTATCACAATTTGTAGAACATTTACATTAATTGTTGGATTAATAAAACTATTAAATCGTTATTTATTAGAATCATTTTCGAATATAAATTTATTTTATCAATACAAAACGCGATAGTACATATCAACGCTTTCATATATGTAAATGTATGTATATAAAAATGGTAGTAACGAAAGAATTATAAACATGTGGAACAACAACTGTATAAATAACAGAATATAGAAGTAAGAAAAATAAGGGATTATGGATCAGTTAGAGTCCTGATTCATGTAAACATTTTTCAAATGCTTGTGAAAGGAAGCTTCTGTATACCAATCGACTTTACAGATTTATTGTCTTCAAGCAGAATTACTGTAACTAACCACTGTAATTAAAAAACGAGCAACCTTTTACACTTTTGTTTTTTTTGTTTTTGTTGCTTTTTTAAATTCACGTAAAACAGCTGATTGCAGCTTTATCTCTAGATCATAATTATAATTCAGCAATCATCAGCGATAATAATATTAAATATCTTCTTTAAATATTCTTCGTCGAACTTTTCTAACATCTATATCAGTCTACACGAGATTGTTTTTGTTCTACTCTTAACACATGAGGAATCCGTCAACTTGCCAGTTTCCTTAGATATAGATGCTAGTATGCAATTTCCTTTAACTAGCTTTTCTGTGGCAATAATGCACGAACACTGCTGCAGGTCATCCAGGTCTTGATTCTAATGAACATCTTCCACATATAAAGTCAACAAAACCAATAACTAACTGTAGTTAAAGAAGGACTATTATACTAAAACCAGCCGATAAATGTCTATAATTTTGCTTATATCATAAACCTTAAAGTAGTAAAAAATCATAGTACAATAAGCATTTCGTGGAATTTTCGTATTGCTTATTCAACATACATACAACTTATAACAATAAAAAAATTGTATTTCTATAACTTTAATTTTAATAAAATAAAATTGCAATTAGAAACTATTAAAAGAATTAGCTGTCAACTGATTCAAACATTTTTGTTTTGGTCAGAATCTATGGCCTATTATTAAACAAAACATCCCTCGTCTTTAAAAAGAAATAGATTATGATAAGATGAGAGCGAAAAAACTGAAAAATAAATTTAGAATATTTACAATAATTATTACAGTCATTTGAAAAATAATAGAAAACCTTAAAGAAGTAAAATAGGATAAAAATCACAATATAGACAGCCATTTCTAAGAAAATAAACAAAAAGGGAAGGAGAGATTCGATTGTTCATTTGCGAGTATTTGATATATGTCTAACTGTTGTATTTACTAGATTGTGTAAAATTTACGTCAATAACAAGTTTGAATTTATTTATAAAAAATAAGTTTATTATATCTAATGATTTTAGTAACTAGGTATATTGTTATTTTCTTTTCTTTATAACTATATAAAGCATGAAGTTGTTGACAATTTTTTATAGTTTAGATCATTTAAAGTAGCTTATAAAGCGCTGTAATGCACCTTTTTTATATGTGCGGTGTTAGCTGCCTCAGAAAAAATAATTAGCAAAAGTCACAAAAGCTTTTGTGTGAACAACATGTATCAGGAAGAACTCTATGAACAACAATTAATACACAGAAATATACACATATAGATTTACGTATGTATAGTCATACAAAATTAGTGCAGAATTTCAGATATTTTAAAATTTTCTAACAATAAAAATAAAGTGCCGATGTATGTAAAATGTCCTATTTATTCTCCAATACTAAAAACTGTAAATTTAGCAATATTTACATAGTAATTTTTTTTAAATAAGTACCATCACAATTAAGATTTTTGGGTTTTCACAATAAAAAACTTCTCTCACAATTTTTAAATTATTATACGAGAGATTAACATAAAAGAATTAGCAAACGAATTCCGCTAAAATGGCAATTATCGTATTCGTTACCTTTTGTAAATTAAAAATATTATACGAAGAATTGTTAAAACAGAATAAATACCATACATTTAATATGTCTAAAATATTTGTTTTTAATCAAATGAAAAAAGTATCACAGAAGTTAAAAAGTTGTAAAAAGCAAGTAAAGGGTTTTCCGATAGGGACTTGACAACTTTTAATTCAATTTGTGAACGCACCCTTTCACTAATCATCGAACTGTCACTGTCAATTTATTCAGTAAACTTAACATTTTCATCATGGTAAAGTACACGAACGAACAACGTCTGCAAATTATAAAAATTTACTACAGAAATTCGGAGTCGGTGACCGCTACTTTAAGAGCGTTAACTCCGATTTTCGGTCGTAATTCTCGCCCTAGTAGACAGGCAGTAACAAGTTCAGTGCAAAAATTTGAGTCTACATATTCGTTGTGTGATGTTGCTGTGTCAGTGAGACAACGGGTTGGTCGAAGTATCGAAAATATTGCTGCCGTTGAAACGTCCGTAGCAAATGATCCAAATCAGTCAATTCCACGGCGTTCTCAAGAGTTGGGCATCGCCCAGACCACTTTATAGCGAATTTTGCGTAAGTATTTTGGTTTACACCCATACAAGATCAAGCTGACTCAAGAATTGAAGCCGATGGACCATTTGAAGCGACGTACGTTCTCCGATTGGGCTCTGGAAAAGATGCGCCAAGATGATCAATTTCATCGCAAAATCATTTTCAGTGACGAAGCTCATTTTTGGCTCAATGGGTTCGTCAAAAGCAAAATATGCGTTATTGGTCGGGTGAAAATCCACATGTGCTTCATGAAACACCACTTCATCCACAAAAAATAACTGTTTGGTGCGGTTTGCATGCCGGCAGCATCATAGGGCCATATTTTTTCGTCGACGATAATGATCGTCACGTTACTGTGAATGGTAATCGTTATCGCGCCATGATTACCGATTATTTTTGGCCCGAATTGGAAGATATAGACTTGGACAACATGTGGTTTCAACAGGACGGTGCCACAAGCTACACAGCATACGTTACAATCGATTTATTGAAGAGTAAATTTGATGAGCGTGTTATCTCAAGAAATAGACCAGTCGATTGGCCGCCTCGTTCGTGCGATTTAACGCCTCTAGACTTTTTTCTTTGGGGCTATGTCAAGTCATTGGTCTATGCCAACAAGCCGACAACGTTGGAAGAGCTCAGAGCCAACATTGAACGCGAAATAGCAGCCGTTTCGGCCGAATTGTATGGCCGAGTCATCGAAAATTGGGTCCAACGAATCGACCGCTGCAAACGTGCCCGCGGTGGCCATATGAACGAAGTCGAGTTCCATTCATAAATGTTTTGATTGTACTTCAACCCGATAATAAAGTTTTTGAAATATCTCAAATGGTCTGCATTTTATTTTGAAAAAAGTTGTCAAGTCCTTATTGGAAAACCCTTTATTATATATATATATATATATATATATATATATATATACATATTTAGGCATTATTATTATTATATAATATATAATAATAATAATGCCTTAACACCAATTAATTAAACAGATGAACAAAATTACAGAAATGAGAGGGGAATAAAAACGTTATATGTAATAAACAAATCAGAAGAGAAATATGTATGAAAAAAAATTAAATAAAATTAACGAGCGTAATTATTGCCTACGTAATTTAATACTTTTGAAAACAATCAAAAGCATGCCTAAATTCTGAAAAAATAATTTTATGACACTCTCTAAACATTTATTATGTATTGACATTTAGGTAACGACGTGTGTTATTGTTAAGTAATTATTATACTATTTATGGAGCAGTACCCCTTAAGTGTACCATAATACAATTCATATGCATGAATACATGTAAACGCAGTCGTTTGTTCCACTAAGATAATAACATTATCAGAGGTGTATCTGCTTGATCGAATAATACCAATAATACTTCTAATGAGTGTGATAAAGCTAATGAAATAATAAAAGAACAATGTAGTTTTTCTAAATTACTTATTTGTTCTTAATATTCATTTACATTATTTAATCTTATTTAGAAGGAGCAACGAACTCAAATTTATTTTATTGTAATGGACTGGTTGTACATTATGAATATAAATGTCCGAATTAAAAAATTTTACTTTTACTTATTTCGGAAATTTACTATGAGCGATTGGCTGCTTTACCATTTTATGAATATATATCAAATTGAAACTACTTATATACGAGGGTAGTTTGAATGGAAAAGAAAAACGAATTTGTTAAATACAAAATAACTTTTATTTTTCAATATATTCTCCTAGAACAGCAATACATTTATTCCAACGATGCTCCAATGCCCTTATGCCATCTCGAAAATGCGATTCCGGAAGGCTTGCAAAATACTCATTTACGAAGATGATAAGCTCGTCGTCAGACGAAAATTTTTTTCCACCTAGTGCCGTTTTCAATTTTGGAAATAGGTGACAGTCGGAAGGGGCTAGATCCGGCGAATAAGGCGCATGTGGTACTAATTGGAAATGCAACTCGTAGATTTTGGACATCACAACTGTGCTGGTATGCGAGGAAGCGTTATCTTGGTGAAACAGAATCTTTTTCTTTGCCATTCCTGGCCGTTTAGCACGAATCTCAACATTTAACTTTTGTAGAAGTTCTGCATAATATTGTCGGTTTATTGTGGCACCTTTCTGAAGGTAATCAATGAGCCGAATGCCCTTTGAATCCCAAAAAAATGATGCCATCACCTTGTTTGCCGATAAAGTGGTTTTCGCTTTCTTTGAAGGTGTAGAACCACGTTCTAACCATTGTTTCGACTGTTGTTTAGTTTCGGGTGTACTGTAGTGTATCCAAGTTTCATTGCAAGTAACAAATCGCCTACAAAAATCAACCGGATTCCGCTTGTAAAGGTCCAAACACTCATTGGAAATGCGCAAACGAGTGAACTTTTGATCAGTCGTAAGCAATCGCGGCACCCATCTTCCCGAAATCTTGTAAAGGCCCAATTCTTTCGTTAAAATGTGGTGTACGCGTTCTGTTGAAATGTTTACCATGTCTGCTATCTCTCTCACTTTGAGTCGTCGATCTTGCGTAATAATATTATGGATTTCCTTAAAAGTCACGATTTTGGGTGCTCCAGAGCGCGCTTCATCAACACAGCTTGTTCCACCACGTTTAAATTCATTTACCCATCTACTTATTGTGGCGGATGATAGAGTAGATTCACCTAATGTTTCCCGTAACTCATCTTTTATTTCGGTAGCTTTCATACTCTTAATTACGAAGTATTTAATCACCGCACGATACTGTGCTTTTTCCGTTTTAACAAAACGACGTGTTGCTTCTTTTTCAATCAGCTGTCAAAAATAAACTAATCAACCGATTTATCTAAATATCGGCATGTAAACATATAAATAGCCAACCTAAATTACAGTGCATTTGTTCTACCAGTTAGAGCGCCACCTATGTGTCATTCTCACTACTTGTGAAACTATCCTCGTATTCAATCTATTTTATAGCATTTGAAACGTATAGTATGCGTATTTGTTTTTATTCACTGAGCTAAAGTTAATTAATACATTAAAATATATTAACAATTATTAAATTATAATAATTAATAATAACAAAGAATTATTATTAATGGTTTGTTTGACGAACGACGTAAGTAAATAGATTACTATTTTGAATTAATAATATATATAATATTGTCTTTAACATTACGCGCTAACAAAATAGACTACTATGTGGCCTTCGGACGCAAATAAAACTCCTGATCCAGTGAATTTTTTTGTTTCTAAAGGTACATATATATCCAAAAAGATGCTTGGCAAAATCAAATTTTGAATTGTCACCAGACCATTTATCAGTAATAATTAATGTCCGCGCAAGGGTTTTAAAAAACGGAAAAACCGTTTTTGTACACTATAAAAGAACAGATTAGATCTCATTCAGGGAAATATTGCAGGAAACAATTTTTCTGCAATGCCAATTAAAGACTGAAGAGGATGATAAAAAAAATGATAGTTGAAGACTTAACGAAAAAAATACAAAATGTAGCCGAGAATTGCTGTAAAGAGGCAGTGACAATAATGATAACAGCGCTAAATAGCGAACATTGAATAAAACTGTAAAGGAATCAAGGAGTCCAAGATTACTTAGAAAAACGACACATAATAAAATTCCTAGCTATTCTCAATGGAGAGCAATTTGGTAACTAAAAAGGTCTCAACAATACAACGCGTCAATTAGATATGACAAATAAATGGACTAGTATTTATTTGCCGCACATTTATGAAAAAGTTTTTCAACCCTTTCTATCAGAAAATCCCACGAAGAAGAAAGCAAAATCAAAGACAGGGAAGCCACATATTAAATATGGTTTCTTCACAAAAAGATTGAAACGAATAAGATAATATAAATTATATATAATTAAATTAATATTAGCAACTGGTTTTTATCTGATCACAGACAAAATATTACAAGAAATGTCCACTAAATCCAATAAGCTAGTAACTATCATATTCGACGTAATAGTGCTGACTAATTACTCCCCGTGCATTTGGGAAACCATTCAAATAGTCATGGTACAGGAAGCTAGTAAAAAAACAGAAGAACCCATCGTAGAGACCCATAACTAAACTTCCTACACTTTCCAAAGCTTTAGAAAAAATCTACTCTAAAAGTTTTAAAGCCTTAAAATACAGAAAGGAATTACACCGAAATACCAATTTGGATTCAATTAATAAATTCAAAAAGATGTTGCTCTGTTGCCTTTATAGACGTATCACCAGTTTCTGATAAGCTTTGTCACGAAGGGCTCCAATACAAGATAAAAAAGTATCTAGTATATACCCATTTTTAATTTCTTAAATCTTATAATAATAATAATAGCTATTATTATTTATTTGCCAAGCAATTATAGGAAAAATATAAAGATAATAAGTACAAATGTACATAGATAATACAAAAAAAATAAAAACAGGAATTAAAAAATAAAAAAAAAAATATTATCGTTACATGTAGTCGAAAAATATATCTTCATAATAACAATCTGCGAAGTGGTACGTATTAATTAGAGGAGAGTTCCACAAGACGTGCATTCTCAGTACTGAAAGCTTAAAAGTTGCCACTGAGTGAACGGCATAGCGAGGGACGTGAAAATCGACGCTTAACAATAGTTCAGGATAATCAATCCTTTCATGTATTAGTTTCCAAAGAAACGAACGCTATAGGTTTCGCTTCGAAATGCATTTGATGTCTTTCTAAGAGTAGATTATAATCATTTTCTCTGGGAGGGTTATTTGACAAATAGACATTTCTTTATTTAAAGGGCCAACGAACGAACACATTTCTGTCCATTTCTTTCAGGTATCCCGCAAGTCTTTTGATTCCAATGCTATGCAGACTTACCGATAATGAGACTCGCTACTGTGGTGACATTTGCAGATGAGATGCCAGCATATTCGTATTGGCATATCAAACCAATTCAACTTTAGAACAACCTATAATTTAATCTTGATAAGATACAAAAACGGTGAATAAGTTCAAATCTATGATACACACGTAACATTTATTTTAGTGCGTAGATTAAAACGCCACCAACCAATAGACTATGTTAAGATCTAAATAATTATTGACTTGATATACAAACATTAGTGTAATTGATTAATGGAAATCTCATTGAAATGTATTATCTTCCATGCAACATGCTTATTGCCTTTATAAAAGATTGTTGTTCTCGTTAGAGCTGCTAAAAGATAATTATGTATTCCAAAGAAGAACAAATAAGTTATTTAAATTGATGCAAAAATAATAATAGCTTTCGGCAAGGTTGATTTGTTTCACATTAATTATTGAAATATTGTTACAAAATCTAATACCGGAAGTTGTATTATAAATAATCGTAAAAAAAAGAGAAACGCTTATCATATTTTGCCTGAAGGAATAGAATTAAATATTGTTTGAAGAAGAACACATTATATCACTATATTGAATAAGTAAATACTTTTCTGCATTTAAGACATTTAAAAGATGCAACAAACAAACAAAGAAAAACAATTTCTAAAAAACAAACTGAAGAGACTCATAAAAAGTTTTCCTTCATCATAACAAGTCGCCTTCTTACACCAACCAAGTTGGATCAATTAAGGTTTCAGGTAGTTTTTAAGTCACCTTGTTCGCCAGATCTAGCCTCAAGTGACTTTCACCTATTTCCCATACTTTTCCTTGCCGAAGTTTTAGTCAGATCAAAAATTTATTGCAGGAATGGGGCAGTATTTGCAGAATGTTGAGAAAGATAATTAAGAAATGTCTGTCGTTATGGCATTTTTGCATTATTGTTCTAAGTCTTGTGCCTGTGTCATTGTGCCTTCGGACCGAACCTAGTTCTTCAACTAGTGTCCTAATTATACCTGTCGGGAGTTTAATAAAACATGGTTTAGAATATCTTTATTTGGTAATACATAATACATATGATATAAAATGAAAAATACTCAACTAAATATAATATAAATTATACTAGACTACTTATAATATAGCTAATACTAGACTATAGTAATTGGACTGTTGGGTCTTTCGAGAATCTTGAGTTGTCTGAAACATACTCGTTAGTACTTCTGA
This sequence comes from Dermolepida albohirtum, assembly GCA_031893035.1. Classification (NCBI taxonomy): domain Eukaryota; kingdom Metazoa; phylum Arthropoda; class Insecta; order Coleoptera; family Scarabaeidae; genus Dermolepida; species Dermolepida albohirtum. The sequence continues at coordinate 118,292 of JAVIWB010002126.1, read as the reverse complement.
AACAAAATTTATTAGTAATAAATTGTACAATTACGGCAAGTAGTAGTATGTTTTGTGGTGAGTGGTGTAGTCGCGATGATGTGTCATTAGTGTTATGTCAGGACAGTATTAGGGCGTTTATGTGGGCCTGAGGATACTTTTTAGTTTATGTCGGAAATGAGAGGATTCTCGTGGTTCGGGATTTCAGAGAAGTACCTGCGCCGAGATCGCAGTGTCATCGACGTAGAGAGCAAGATTCACTCCTGGAGGGGTTTTCGAAAAATCGAACAGAAGAATGTTATACAACTTCGGGAATAGCACAGAGCCCTGTGGAACTTTGACTAGTATAGGTTTCGATTGCGAACGCGTTCCATTGTTCTTGACAATGAAGGGGCGATGCCTTAGGTAGGAGTGGATGATGTGTTGTTGTGGAAGGGAAATTTTGGCAGAAAGGAGCTTGTAAAGGAGCCAGACGCGATCAAAGGTTTTAGCCACGTCCAGGAAGAGAGCGGCAGTAGAGTGGCGGCGGTTGAAGCTTTCAGTCACCTGACTTACGAATTGGTGGAGCTAGTTGATGGTAGAATGGTGTTCCCGGAAACCAAACTGCTCGTTTTGCACGACCTTCTTGTCTTCGACTTCCTCGGCAAGTCTTGACAGGATAACTCGTTCGAGAATCTTCCCCATCGAGGGCAGCAGGCTGACGAGGCGGTAATTTTATGAAAAGGCAGGGTTCTGGGTTCGCTTCCTGACCATGATGATCTCTGCCGCCTTCCAGAAGGATGGGAGGTGGCAAAGTTTCACGGCTGCGTTCACGATGTTCACCAGGTGCATCAATCTATGATGTGGCATCGACTTGAGAACTACGTTAGTTATCCTGTGATGTCCAGGAACTTTCTTCCTACCCGAGGGTAGGGGGATGTGGGTCTCGTCTTTTCATTCGTTGGATTTTCCATTATGTCTCCTATGCCCTATTCTAGGTGATCCACACGGTTCGGGTTGATTTTCACATAGGTTGAGGTGAAGGAATCCTCCAAGTGGTCGGCAAACGCCTCCGCCTTGCCCAAGTAATGGTAGACGACACATTGAAGTCCATGAATTGGAGGCACCATTGGTGTATGTTTTCTATCGAACGCTTTCTTCACTTTCCGCAGTTAAGGTGGTTAGATGGTTAAGTCGTTTCTGTGGTTCATCAGTTTGTACCTGATGTCGACCCACAGACGATTCGCCAACCTTCGATCTATCGGATCACCTGTTCTTGCAAATCGTCTTCGTGTGACGTTTTTCTGGCGTTATCAGGTCTTGAATATCGCCAGATAGGGCGCTTGGGTGTCGTATCTTCTCCACCGGGTTTTCTGCGTATCGCAATGCCTGCCGTATGGTCCTGGTGAGTTCTTTAATGGTATCTTCCAAATCTTCGTTCGTGGAGATGATTCCAATGGGGGAAGGTCAGTCTTCATCTTCTCAGCAAAGGCTGGCCATGACATAGAGGTCGTCATGGTAACAAGCATTTCTTCCTTTTCTCCAAGCTCGATCTAGATGGGACTGTGATCTGAGCCAAGCTCGTGTAGACAGGTAATGTCGTATTGGATTGGAATTTTTTGGCAACCATTATGTTCAAAACGTCAGGTCTGCCTTGTGGCCCAAAATGAGTTGGTTCTACAGGCCCATCCACTATAATGTCGTTTTCCAGCATGAACCTATAGAGACGGATTCCTGCTGGATTTTGTGCACGCGAGTTTCGTACTGTGCGTTTGGCGTTACGCTGCACGTCCGCTCGCTGCAGCGTCTCGAACAAGAGTGTTGCTCCAAGTGTGTTAAAGTCAAAGAAGAAACGTAAAATAATAACGTTTTAACTCATTTGTTTCATCTCGAGTCTTTCCCATCAAATTACTCTCGTATTTATTTTGAAAGAAATTTATTTTAAGTAATATTTTTTTAATCAAATAAGTGGAAATGTAAATTTTGTAACTAGTTTGTAAATTCTTTGCCAAAAGGTATTTCTAATTGTACTATATATTTATGTAGAGGTATTTGTAAAAATTTGGAGTGGTTATATTTTGAAATTATGTTGTTAACTTACGTCATATAAAATTACAATCATAATAATCAATTTCTTGCATCCAGATATTAAAATTTAGTAAAAATGGTTGCCTAAATATTAGACGATTCAAATATCTGTTGCTTTTGGTTATTCCATTGAAAACATAGATATTCCTGATACAATTAATTCTTACTTCGAAGACGGATAAATAAATTTAGACACTTACACATACACACATATACATATGTCGATGTATTTTACAAAGGAAGTAATAACAGAGGCGGTTTGCCTTATTGGCACAAAAGCACGCATATTCTAGACAAATAACATAAAAACCATAATAAATTAATTAAATAATAAATATGTTTTTCATACTTCAGTTATATATTTACTAAATGTAATTCTTACGCTAAGTGGAAGTATAGATTCTTCACATTTAATTGTAATTATAGATTTCATTATTTTATAAGTATTACCACATGCTAGATCTACAACAATGCGCTTTATTGCTTCAACAAATAAATGTATAAATTCTATAAATTTATAATTTTATAAGATTATATAACATTTATATTTTGTATAAACGTAACAAAATAAAATCTTATTGAACTGATGGATAATATGTTTTGAATGTAAGCTAATAATTCTTATAAATCTTCTTTAAATGGACTTATACCACCACCTATTATAATAATTTGTGAAAAATAAAAAACAACAAATTTTGGACATTCATTTCACTTCTATTTTAGTCGAACCAAACAAACTGCCTATTGACCTGTCCTTTCTTTTCGACTTTACTTTATCGCTATATTGTTCAGGAAAGTACTACAGTACTATATACTATTAAGCAAATAAAATTTCATATTATCATCTAAAATGTGCCAGGAAAAATAGCTAATGTGAAACTTCCAGATATGTTTCTAACAAAATGTTGCACAATTTGTAAAACAAAATGTACTATCAGTAAATGTGAGTTGTGAACTTATTTATAATTACAAGGGACTTTGCTAAGAACGCAGATTTTTCTCATTACATATAGTCAAAAAGAAAACAATTATTTAAAGGAAAATTCTGTATAAATGTATTTGTTGAGTTCTCTCGCTGTATGATTATAGTAGTATATTTATTTTTCGTTCCTGGAATTAGAACCGTTCATTCACATACATACATTTCGTTTAATAAATAATTGGATAAACGCCATTATCGAACAACACACATTAAGCATTACATAAATGTCACACACTAAACATTATAGGAATGTACACTCATGTGCACGAAAATAACAGTGAACCTAAATTTACTGAAATATCAATTTATACGTTAAATAAAAGAAATTCAAGATTATTGAACTCTATTCCAACATGTTACACAACTATAATAATAAATAAATAGCTTTCTTAATACCAAAGAGAAAATAAAACGGTTAATATTCTAGGGCAAACAAAATAATTGTGCATTAAAATAGCAGGCATGCCAAAACACTAACCAAAAGTCATTTTTACTTAGTTAATTGGATGAAACACTTAATATCTTGTTGCTTGACCTTTATTGTTTATCACCTCTTGACACCTGTGGGGCAACGAATTCATCAATTGCCTAGATGTCTCTGCTGAAATTGATTGCCATTCGACTTAGCATATTCTCTACAGATCGTTAATATTTTGTGGCTTAGCAGCAGATACAGTCTTTTTAAACTCCAGCCATAAGTTTTCAATGGAGTTTAACTCCGGCAATTGTGCCGATCAACCCAAGACGCGTTCACATAGACATCGGCATTCATTATACCTTCTAACTTCTGAAATGGCTTACACCATACCACGAAAAACACCCCCACAGCATGATGCTTGAGCCTCCGAATTTTACCGTATTTTTGTTGTACTGGGATTGAAATGCTGTCAATGGTGGTCTTCGTATGTGTTGTTGATATACATCGGAATTAAATAAAACTATTTTGATTCATAGAGCCACCGTACATTACGTTACTTTTTTTCACCCCATTGTACTTACATACATGAGAAAACGACAATCTACTTTGTATTTGCATTTTATTTAATAATGGTACCCTCCTAGGTTTCCTTGCACGAAACTTTCCTTGAATCAATCTTTGTCTAATAGTAGAGGAGCTTATACAAAGCCGTAACTCACTTTTAATTGCAGCTGATCTTAAGAACGGTGTCCTCTTTGCAGTTTATAATCTTTCTGTCTTCAGTGGGGCTAGTTTTCCTATTTTCACCACGATTTTCTTTCATTTTTCTCCAGTTTTTAGCGTTTGCAATCATTTTCGCAGAACATGAGAATGTATTTTGTATAAATTTGTAGCCTTTGCCTATATTAAGTAAATCGAGTATAATTGCTCTTTTTTCCGACGAAACGTGTTTCGTTCGACCGATATTGCAACAGAAACGTATGAATAAAAAATTGTTGAATTATTCTGCAACGGATAGAACTTCATACGTCTGCGCTTAGTGCCGACAGCTATGGTACTACTATTTTAAAGCACAAACAAATAACAGCGCATGCCTAGAAAACTCAGTAATTCCCCCTCATATTCGGTACTTTACTGGAAACCATATATATTCGGGTATTTTAAATAATTTCAATGAAAATATTATTTATACGAATATACCGTTTATATTTCGGGAACTGGTAATACTGTTAGTGTTGCCTCCGATCTAATGATTGCATCGTGAAGTTTATCATTTTTGACAATATATTTACCTTGACAGTTTTATTATCCAGTCGCTATTTCTATTGTTGGCAGTAACTCTAAATTTTATGTCAGCGAAAAAATGGAATTAACTCTCGAACATTTTCGTGCAATTATTTTTCATAACTTTCGGCATGAATTATCTCAACAAGAATGCATCGACGAGCTGAATTCTTTATATGGTGATGAAGCACGATCGAAAACTACGGTATGTCGTTGGTATAGTGAATTCAAACATGGACGGCGTTCTTTAAACGATGAATTTCGTGATGGTCGTCCCACAGATGCAGTTGTGTCAGGAAACATTAATGCAGTGTCTGAATTGGTAATGCAAGACCGTCATATGACATACCGTGAGATCAAGGCATCTCTAGGTATTAGTAACACCAGCGTGCATAAGATCCTGCATTGCAACCGCGCCTTTAGAGAATTGTAGAACGGCCAATTCCGAATGGTACACAACTATTTGTTTGCCAAAAGTTTTTGAAGAAATAACGAAAACAAACCTAAAACGACAGATCATTCTCCACCATGATAATGCGAGCTCTCACAGGTCGGTTCAAACAATTGAATATTTGACCGGGCAAAACATTGAATTGACGAGCCATCCGCCATACAGCCCTGATCTAGCACCCTGAAATTTCTTTTTGTCCCCATGCGTGAAGAATAAACTTCTTGGTCAACGGTTTTCTACGCCGGAAGAGGCAGTTGAGGCATTCAAAACTCATATTTTGGAGATACCGCCTTCACAGTGGCAGCAATGCTTTTCGAATTGGTTTAAACGAATGCAAAAGTGCATTGATTTTCAAGGAGAATATTTTGAAAAGCAATAAAACTGTTTTCGATAACAAATAATTTTTTTTTGTTTGTTATTCCCGAAATATAAATATATAATAATATAAAATAAATCGAATCGTGGAAGAAAACGTATACTGAGTGCCCAGGATGAACGATTTATTATAAGAAAAATTAAAGGAAATCCCAAACTAAGTGTCCCTAGATTACGGGAAGACGTTGAGGCAAGTACTAAGCTCAGCATATCAAGTGATACTGTATGTCGGGTACTACATAGAAGTGATTGTCATGACCGAGTTAGTCGACATAAACATTGGATTTCTAAACGAAACGGCGAAAAACGTCTAGCATTTGCACAAAAATATGTAAATTATCCCTTAGAATTTTGGGATAATATGATATATTTTCGGAGGAGTCTAAAATAAATTTATTTAAATTATTTAAAATTTTTTTTGTTTGCTATTCCTTGGTAAGTATTTATTTAGGACTGCTATTTTCGTGTACATGATTGTATGTAACCATCTCGTTTTAATAATGACATCGAAAGGAGAGGAAAAAATTTTTAGTCTACTACTACTAACTAGCCTACTAGACAAAGAACTAAATTAAAATCTACACTGTACTTATCTTGACGAAGAAATATAAATGTTTTTCATTCAAATGGAAATCGATGGAATCGGTTACATCTTTTAATAAAGGAAGCATATGTACATATATACGTACATATATAGTCATGTAAGTATACTACTGTGGGCAAAAAATAGTAAGACTTTTTAATTTAAATTTCGCGTCAGTGACATCTGTGCCAAATGTCACATCAAAATAATCATTAGTAGTATACGCTTGTCTTTCTAAAGTACAAACAGTGCATTCGGCGATTTTTACAATGAGTGAAATTATTCAACAAAGAAGTTCCATTAAATTTTGTGTACGGAATCAAATTTCTGGTGCCGAAACGTTCAGAATGTTGCAAAAGGCCTTCGGTGATAATTGTTTGTCGCGAGCAAGTGTTTTTGATTGGTACAAATTATTCAAAGAGAGTCGAGAACGCGTTGATAACGAACCACGTCCAGGACGGCCATCAACATCAACTGATGATCAACACGTCAATAGAATCAAGGAATTGGTGCTTGAGAATCGACGAGTAACAGTCAGAGACCTTACTGGCATCGTTGGAATATCGGAAGGATCAGTGAAAACCATTTTGAAAGATCATTTGGGCCTAAGATAAGTGAAAGCACGATTTGTTCCAAAATCACTCAATTTTTTCGAAAAACAGCGTCGCTTTGACGTCTGTGAAACAATGATTTCCGACTATCAAGACAAAATGAAAGGCATCATAACTGGAGATGAGACTTGGGTCTACGCTTATGACCCGGAAACAGACGATCAATCGGCCGAATATCATATCAAAGGTGAGACGAAGCCCAAAAAACCACGTCAAAGCAAGTCAAAAATCAAGGTTATGTTGACAGTTTTCTTCGATTATCGAGGTGTGGTGCACTCCGAATTCCTTCCGACCGGCCAAACTGTCAACAAAGAATACTATTTGAGTGTTATGCGTCGTTTGCGCAATGCTATTCGTAAAAAGAGGTCAGAATTATGAGTCGACAAATTTTGGTTTTTGCACCACGATAAACACCGTCGCATACTGCATTAATTCTACGTGAGTTTTTTGCCAAATTTTCAACCAATATCGTGCCTCAACCACTGTATTCGCCTGATTTAGCTCCGTGTGACTTCTGGCCATTCAGCAAACTCAAACGACCGCTCCGGGGAACCGTTTTGAGTCAATTGAAGATATTAAACGTGAATCGCTACGCGCATTGAAGGCTATTCCTGAAATTGACTTTAACAACACAACTGTTTCGAGAATTGGAAGAAACGTTGGCACAAGTGTATTGGGGCCAGGGGGGGGGGGATTACTTTGTGAGGGACAAATAGATTTGGAAGAATAAATTAAGAATTTAAAAATTATGAACAAAGTCTTACTATTTTTTGCCCACAGTAGTATAAGTACATATGTAAGAAGAAAAAATACATACCAGTAGATACAAAAGCGCTTGTAAATAAATAAATAATATTCCATATAATCACTGAAAATTGCTATTTTTATGCAGCTTACTACATTTTATATACTACAGATGGCGCTAATCCATTTTTTAAAGAAAAACTATGAAGAAGTAGAAAATAGAAGACTAAAGTGTACATTCTCGTCATATTTTATTCTTCTGCATCCATAAAGTGTAGTGTATATGCATGAGGTGTAATTTCATGAAGACAACGTGAGATTATGTAAAGGGTTTTCCAATAAGGACTTCACAACTTTTTTTCCAAATAAAATGCAGACCATTTGAGATATTTCAAAAACTTTATTATCGGGTTGAAGTACAATCAAAACATTTATGAATGGAACTTCGTTCATATGGCCACCGCGGGCACGTTTGCAGCGGTCGATTCGTTGGACCCAATTTTCGATGACTCGGCCACACAATTCAGCCGAAACGGCTGCTATTTCGCGTTCAATGTTGGCTCTGAGATCTTCCAACGTTGTCGGCTTGTTGGCATAGACCAATGACTTGACGTAGCCCCAAAGAAAAAAGTCTAGAGGCGTTAAATCGCACGAACGAGGCGGCCAATCGACTGGTCCATTTCTTGAGATAACACGCTCATCAAACTTACTCTTCAATAAATCGATTGTAACGTGTGCTGTGTGGCTTGTGGCACCGTCCTGCTGAAACCACATGTTGTCCAAGTCCATATCTTCCAATTCGGGCCAAAAATAATCGGTAATCATGGCGCGATAACGATTACCATTCACAGTAACGTAACGATCATTATCGTCGACGAAAAAATATGGCCCCATGACGACGCCGGCATGCAAACCGCACCAAACAGTTATTTTTTGTGGATGAAATGGTGTTTCATGAAGCACATGTGGATTTTCACCCGACCAATAACGCATATTTTGCGTATTGACGAACCCATTGAGCCAAAAATGAGCTTCGTCACTGAAAATGATTTTGCGATGAAATTGATCATCTTGGCGCATCTTTTCCAGAACCCAATCGGAGAACGTACGTCGCTTCAAATGGTCCATCGGTTTCAATTCTTGAGTCAGCTTGATCTTGTATGGGTGTAAACCAAGATCCCTACGCAAAATTCGCCATAAAGTGGTCTGGGCGATGCCCAACTCTTGAGAACGCCGTAGAATTGACTGATTTGGATCATTTGCTACGGACGTTTCAACGGCAGCGATATTTCCGACACTTCGACCAACCCGTTGTCTCACTGGCACGGCAACATTACACAACGAATATGTAGACTCAAATTTTTGCACTAAACTTGTTACTGCCTGTCTACTAGGGCGAGAATTACGACCGAAAATCGAAGTTAACGCTCTTAAAGTAGCGGTCACCGACTCCGAATGTCTGTAGTAAATTTTTATAATTTGTAGACGTTGTTCGTTCGTGTACTTTACCATGATGAAAATGTTAAGTTTACTGAATAAATTGACAGTGACAGTTCGATGATTAGTGAAAGGGTGCGTTGACAAATTGAATTAAAATTTGTCAAGTCCCTATTGGAAAACCCTTTATAAGTTTGGTGATCCAGGACAAATTATTGGATCTTATTGTATCTTGGATGGGATACGCTGACAAACCCACCATAGTCTCCGGACGATGTGCCCTCAAATTCCCGCTTGTTTAATTATCTTTAAAACTACTTGCATGGTGGAATTTTGGACTAAGATGAAGTTGTGAATCAGTACCTTGTAAAGGTTTTTGCGGCTAGAGATAGGTCCTTCTATGGACGAGGAATTATGAAGCTCACTGAACCAAAAATGTCTGATCTCTTTTTCATAGTATAAGTGAACTTTTCTGACAATCTAGTATACATATATGGTTTGACGGGATGTGAGACACGAAATAAAAAAATAAGTTAGGGTATCATTTTTTTTTAAAACATTGTCCTTCAGCTTTAATATATTTTAACCAACGTAGCTAAATTATCATTATACCATTTTTGTAATGATCTTTCTCAAAATATTGTCCTTCAGCTTCAATATACTTGGACCAACGTAGCTAAATTGTCATTTTATCATTTTTATAATGATCTTTCTCAATATTGTTAATAAACCATTGTTGTTGTCGCAATAAGTTTTTCGTTCGGCCGAAACTTCTTGGAAGGAAAAATTTAAGTTGTAGAATAAGGTAAGTGAAGCACAAACTAAAATTTTATTTAATCTCATTTTTTACAAATAACTTGACTGGCCTGAGAAGACATTGTGATGAAAAAGAAATTTTTTATATGCCATTCCAGGTGATTCTTCAGAAAGTGTCTTCTTCAGTTCGTTTAATAGATTGTGTTGAAAAATTTAAAAAAATACTTAATACGCCAGTTTATTTGTTTCATTTTGTTCATTTCTCGTCAAATTATTTTCATATTACAGAAAACCTACTTTAGTAACGGTCGTGAACGAGGAACTGCAACTTAAACCTAACTATAAGAATTATTTTCAATTATAGAGGTAATTAAATAGCATTGCCTATTTATTGGATTGCCTACAATATATTAGATGACAAAATGGGATTGAAAAAATGAAGAATAAATTGGTTTTATTTTTTTACAAATAATTTCTTCCAGAGCAAATCAACTATAAACACAAGAAAAGCAACAATATTAAAAAAACGAACAATATTGATATAATTAAATTTGTTATTGCTTTGTATATGTATATAATAGTTATCTTCAATTTATTTTTGTCCGTTTCTAATCATTTATTTATTACTTAGTATACATTTTTCGTAACGTAATTTTAAAAACATTAGTATTTATATTGGGAAAACTCTTATTTAAGAAAATACTCTTTGCTCTTAAAATTAAAAATTATAAATACTATCAAAGAGTATGCTAGCAGTTAGGCATCGTTGAATAACTTTAACGTCAAATAACCTATACATTAACACATAGTAAAAATAAACTTTTCTAAAGATTCATAGCAACTTCTAAAAAGGAATAAATATTTGGATTCTAAATTTGTATTATTTATGGAACTATAGAAATTATATTAATTTAGCCGAAGACATAAAATACTTTATTATAATATAGGGTGTATGAAATTTTGCTTTTCTAAAGTAATGCCTGCAACTTATATGTATAATGTGTATAGAACAACTTGAACTCTAATGATGTGTTATTAACCATAGGGGTACACTTTCAAAGCTCATAATTTGTTTTCCTGTTAGGTTTATGTAAACTGACAGTAAATATTAAAATATGTCAAGAGAAAGGATAATAGTGCAAAATAGTTATTGTTAAAACTGCCCAAATTTAAAGAACAAATCAAAAACATTTAAAAACATTTGTAGTCAATTAAAAAGAGTCTTATTTCTTATTTCTACTTCTAAATAATAATTCAACTATCAAACTTACGTCGTGCAATGAAGCATTAGAATATTGTAATCCAAAAACTTAATACTTAGTATCAACGAGAGATTCACCTGTTAGATGACAGACCAGTTACTACAGACCCAGATTACTCTTCTAATTCAGTGGAAAAATCTGACAATGACTGTTATTATTTGTCAGTGATACTCACTAGGACTAACCAAAATTTACCAGCAATTGTTTATTTATTATCAAATACTATGTTCTTCAATACTAAATAGAACAATTCTAAATATTTGTTCAACAGTGTATTTTTAATAGTAATTTTGTAGAATTAATAATTTATTTATTATACAGGCTGTTTCAAAAAGAATATACGTATTTCAGATGCATATATTTATTAAACTTTAAGACATACGAATATGAAACTTTACACACATATTTACGAACCTCTCGAGTTCAGATTACAGATGTTCCATATGTGCTCCATCAGCGACACGAACAATATCACATCGACACTCAAATTCCTTCCACACTCTGACAAGCATGTCCTTCGCCACTGATGTTATGGCAGTACGGATCCGGTTTTTCAACTCTTCCAGGTTCTGTGGGAGTGGTGGTACATAAACGTTGTCTTTAACGAAACCCCACAGAAAAAAGTTACAGGGCCAGCTCCTTGACGACCAATCATACGGTTCGGTAGAGTTTCATTTAGATATTCACGCATTTGGCGATTCCAGTGAGGGGGTGCCCCGTCTTGTTGAAAAATGAAGCTGTCTTTGTCCAACCTCGAAACCAACCAGTTTTGTAACATAGCAAGATACTGCTGACCGTTAACCGTGTTTCCATCAAAGAAGAATGGGCCGTAAACAGATGATCGGGATATCGCACAAAAGACATTGATTTTAGGCGAATTTCGTACATGTTCAATGGCTGCATGTGGGATCTGTAGACCCCAAATTCAAACATTGTGCTTGTTTATCAGACTACTAACATCGAAAGGCGCTTCATCACTGAACACGATGCGTTGTGCGAAAGCGTTATCATTATCAACAGCATCATGAATCTCGTTACAAAATGCCACACATTTCCGTTTGTTATCAGGACGCAGAGCTTGTAACTTGTACGGCTTCATAACCAACCGACGTCTCAAAACACGCCAAATTGTTATTGTAGGCAGTTGTAACTCCCGACTGGCACGACTAGTTAATTTTGAAGGATTATGTTGGAAAGCAGTTTGAATTCGTGCAACATTTTCTTCAGAAACACGAGGGCGGCCAGGACTCTTTCCTTTACATACACATCCTGTATATACAAACTGTCGATACCATCTTCGAATGTTCCACCCAGTCGAAGGATCAATTTGGTAGCTCAACCTGAAACGTCTTTACACTGTAATCACGGAACTGCACTTCGCAAATTCAACTGACATCTAGCGGCTATTAAATAAACTAGACTATGTATTCGTTTCTCTAATAGCCGAGCCGAGGTATATTTAGTAAATATTTAGAAGAGTAAATTTGCGTTTCAAGTGTTTTATATATATATATATATATATATATATATATATATATATACATATAAAATATATATATACATATACAATATATATATATATATATACACATATATAATTTCAATTTAAATTGAATTTCGTTTTATGTATCATATTATACATTCATTATTACTTTTTAGGGTTAGGTATCAAAAAATCTATATACTTGAACGTTATGCTTTTTATAACGCCCCCAATAAACCTCTTGCTTCCAGTTGATCAATTCTGCATTCTCTAGAAAAATCGCAATTTTTTTTTAGAGGAAACATAAGTATTATCTTAAGTTCCAATAGATCCTTGGCGAAACATTTCTTTTAATTCTCCAGAAATGCAGATTACAAGCAGACTAATTTCCCACACGAAGGTTCGCTGACTGTATCTGTGTAGTATAGATACTTCAAGAGATAATGTCCGATTACCGTACCCCTGAAAATCTTAACTCAATTTTGCTATGAGTGCTCTCAATTAAGTTTGCTCAGAATTCAACAGCTATTTTTTCTAAGAATGTCCTAATGTCGAACTTAACTTCAGACGACTTCCACTTCTTTATGTGTTGTCTTTCCAGCCAGAACCAGATCTCCCATCACATCATTATTATAATACTGAACGTTGTCTTGTGTCAATCTATTGAAGATTTTGTTGTAGTATTTAACCAATGTACTACTGTGGGCAAAAAAATAGTAAGACTTTGTTCATAATTTTTAAATTCTTAATTTATTCTTCCAAATCTATTTCGTTCCCCTCAAAGTAATCCCCCCTGGCCCCAATACATTTGTGCCAACGTTTCTTCCAATTCTCGAAACAGTTGTTAAAGTCAATTTCAGGAATAGCCTTCAATGCTCGTAGCGATTCACGTTTAATGTCTTCAATTGACTCAAAGTTTTTGAGTTTGCTGAATAGCCAGAAGTCACACGGAGCTAAATCAGGCGAATACAGTGGTTGCGGCACGATATTGGTTGAAAATTTGGCGAAAAACTCACGTAGAATTAATGCAGTATGCGACGGTGTATTATCGTGGTGCAAAAACCAAGAGTTGTCGGCCCATAATTCTGGCCTTTTTTTACGAATAGCATTGCGCAAACGACGCATAACACTCAAATAGTATTCTTTGTTGACAGTTTGGCCGGTCGGAAGGAATTCGGAGTGCACCACACCTCGATAATCGAAGAAAACTGTCAACATAACCTTGATTTTTGACTTGCTTTGACGTGGTTTTTTGGGCTTCGTCTCACCTTTGATATGATATTCGGCCGATTGATCGTCTGTTTCCGGGTCATAAGCGTAGACCCAAGTCTCATCTCCAGTTATGATGCCTTTCATTTTGTCTTGATAGTCGGAAATCATTGTTTCACAGACGTCAAAGCGACGCTGTTTTTCGAAAAAATTGAGTGATTTTGGAACAAATCGTGCTTTCACTTATCTTAGGCCCAAATGATCTTTCAAAATGGTTTTCACTGATCCTTCCGATATTCCAACGATGCCAGTAAGGTCTCTGACTGTTACTCGTCGATTCTCAAGCACCAATTCCTTGATTCTATTGACGTGTTGATCATCAGTTGATGTTGATGGCCGTCCTGGACGTGGTTCGTTATCAACGCGTTCTCGACTCTCTTTGAATAATTTGTACCAATCAAAAACACTTGCTCGCGACAAACAATTATCACCGAAGGCCTTTTGCAACATTCTGAACTGAAATTTAATGGAACGTCTTTGTTGAATAATTTCACTCATTGTAAAAATCGTCGAATGCACTTTTTGTACTTCAGAAAGACAAGCGTATACTAAACGCTAATGATTATTTTGATGTGACATTTGGCACAGATGTCACTGACAGTCATACCAACCTAGAAAAAAATATTTCGACGAATGAGTTTTCGCGCGAAATTTAAATTAAAAAGTCTTATTATTTTTTGCCCACAGTAGTATCATATATCTGGTAATAGAGTTAATAATGCTTTTGTGAACGCCTAACTGTCAATGTTCATTCGTTATTTCGTACAGCTTCTTTCTTCTTCTGCTTTCGTTAGTGCTTTTAGAACAGTCTATAATACCATTTCCACTATCGTCGTATGTTTTGATTTTATTATTTTGTAAAAATACTTTTATATGACATATTGTTTGCCACCATATGAAATAAAGGCTTGTCCAATACAGTTCCAGAAGTGTGTGTATCCTCCAATTCATTAATTCACGAATTGCGTAAATAAAGAAATAATGTACAGAGTTTAACTTCTTGTTTATGAAATACACACACAAATAGTTTCATAATAACAGCAGTCATTTACATGTATACAATATTTATGTATTTTATTTTTATATTGAATCATTTACTGCAAACATATTTGCATTAATTATTACCGAAGCAAAATGTTTTAACTTCTTTATACTGTCAATCTATGGGAATGTATTAATTTATTTAAATTAACTGTTTGTCCAAATTAGAAATTTGTTATTAATAGGTTATTCTTGGTAATTATTCCCCTGCCAGTCGTTTACGGGAAACTGTTTTCAGTTACTGCTGGCATATGAGCTTCAACATAAATTGCTTAAAATATTATGCTTTACATTTACGAACGTAATCATCACAAGCAATATAAAAAAATGCGAGTTATACAAGCAGCTAGAATATTTAATTGCTTAAATAAAATGTTCTAATTACATTCTTGTTGTACTATGAAATACCATGTTATCTTTATTTATAATCACATTCCATCCACAGAATTGCTTAAGATCCAAATGTCAATTGGCTATTAGTACAAAGAATAATTAGCTAGTATATATAACAATTAACATACTATTTCTGCAGATCATTTAAAAATGTTAATGTTTAGATAACATTTCTTGGGTAAAAGTCAACATTTGATATAACAAAAAGTATGATGCCATGACAACTATTAGATTTATTTTGTTGAATATTTTGTAATGCTAGATCTGAAAAAGTTCTAAGTGTGGAAACTTTATAATCATTCATTATTATTTTGCACTTTTTATAAGTTGGATTTTAAGGAATACAAACAATTAAATTGCTATAGACTTGATACGTTTCAATAGTTAGAAATAATTCAAACTTGTTTCAAAATTAATCAAGATTTTAATTGCTGTCTATTTTTGAACGATATTCGAAAAATATATACCTGGTAAGAAAAGTCGCATTCCTGAACTTTGTGTTGTTAGGTCGAGACGCAAGCAATTGTCCAAGATTGTTATTTCCTACTAAATACACAATACACTATTTTTCCATTCAATCATTGCTAATTCTACAATAACATGAGTTCTTGTATTTTCAGGTTTTGCCCGGATTATATGTAGGAAATTACAGAGACTCGAAAGATAATGCTCAATTAGCAAAATACAACATTACACATATCTTATCTATTCATGACACTGCAAAGAAACTTCATGTCGTAAGTACATTCCTAAAGCATTTTTATTAGTACTGTCTAGTCAATGAACTAGTTATGAAAAAGTATTCGAAAAGTAAACATTTCTTATGGAAGTTGTCATACGAATCGTAGATATTAAATTAATTTGATTAATAGACCATATTCAGTATAGAATTTTACTAAAATGCTTTATTGCCTACAAGAACTTGTCTTCTAAGACTAGGACAGTGCTACTAAAACATTATTTATTTATTTAGACAATGACACTTTCATGATGTTATACATACATATATAATACTTATATGGCCTCCCTATAATGGCATAACTTTATTCTCAAGCTGTCGCCACTATTTAAAAACATTCTTTCAGAGCTTCTGCAAAACTTTATTAAGGTCTTTTCAACTTTTAAGTGCTTTTTACTGAAACGTATTTATATAAATCGTACTATAACAGTACTACATGAAAGGTACGATACAGATTTGATATTTTTATTGTTTAAAAGTTGTTATCGATAGACACACACAAGCAAACTTTACCTTGGTGCCATATCAATGTTCCAATCAGCTCAGTTTGTTTACTCAAGATGTGATTCTTCATTTGTTAAGACTAAGCTTATTTATAGTAGTTGCCAGTTGCTATAGTACAACGTGGATATATACTCGTACATCATTCTCTTGAAATTAAAAAAATATTCTAACCAATGCTTTAACGTTCGATTTTTGCACAAATGCTATTTTCGGTGGCGGTTCTCCTTTTTCTACCAATCAGTAACAATACACCCAAGCTTCATTCGCATTAATAATAGTCATTCGTCATTCTTCACTTTCATCTTCAAAACACTATTTCTAGTACTCATACATTGCTACTCTATTTGCTTTTTGATTTGGTATTAGCAAACACGGAATCTAGGGAAACTCTAGACTTAATTTTACGTCAATTTTTGATCTTTTATTTCAACGATTTTTATAGTTGCGATACGTCACAATTTTCGAGCTGTATCTAACCCAAATAAATAATTTGTAACAATTGTCAAAATGAAAGAATGCTACTTTTCTGCTTTTTAGCATTTTGTAACTCATCGCTCTAGACCGTAATAAATTCACTCTTAGTCTTTGCTGAAAAGCCCTCATAGACAAAGCGATTAAATATTTAATTTGATAAAATGCAGAATGTAAAATGTCTGTGATATTCCAAAAACCAATAAGTAGAATAAAATAGATTCATTGTAGATAGTACATATTTAATTTTCACATTTATTAATTACACCATTATTGATTTTAATGGTTCTTTTTTCTAAAGTAGCTCAGGAATTACAATTATGTTCCAAGTTCACAAGCAATATCTGCCAAGAAAGTAAAGCTTTTTTAACAGTTTTCATCATGAAATATTAATCGTAAATTGTGTAAATTATAAATGCAATTTTAAAGTACGTACAGTAATGCTCTCATAAATTAAAAATAAAAACTAAATTTAAGCCTATCGATAACGTTTATAGCGAAGATTTGTTTTTTGCATAATAAATATTATTGTGTTTTTTAGACTACGGTTCTTGTATAGAAATAATTGTGTCATATGCAACAACATTCAAATATACAGAAAATGTATTTATGTACATCTATTCATTACCTAAAATCTTTAGAATTTTAGTAAAAATGTAATATCGATTATCTTGCTTCAATACAATAAGTCTAATGAGATGTTTTTATGTATCTCAGAAGCTGATTTTTTTATTGTGCGAGACTTATTCCACAATCTCAAAAAAGAATAAAACATTGATCAAAACGCTTTCATTTGTATATGGTTCTTTAAATTCGTATATCATATTTTAAAACGTAAAGGGTGTTTCAAATTGCCCGGATTTTTTAAGAATAAATAAAATATAGATGGCGCACTGAATTTGTCTGGGTATGTAGGCATTTAAAAAGTGTGAAGTATGACAATCATAAAAATGGCTTCGTACACGGTACAACAACGCGTTCAAATTGTTGAATTATTTTATGAAAATCAGCGTTCTGTGAAAAGAGTTTTTAGAAAATTACGTGAATTTTATAATGAATAATATCATATCTCCCTCTCTCAACCAATACATAAATGTATTGACCGACAAAGCGAGAAACGCTTCTATCTCACAAGATCGGTAAACTAGGTTTCCAGTGTGTAATAGACAGAAACTTGCGTACTCGGCTTTATGCCAATTAAAGAATGTTAAAAGGAATCATTCTATTATTAATAACACCCTATCTACTACATATGTTTCATGGATAGACCAATCATCAGGCAGATTCTGTGTTATTAATGAACGATTCCTTCATAGCGTTTGTCATATCATTTCGATACAGAAAAAATAATGAATAATATCATATCTCCCTCTCTCAACCAATACATAAATGTATTGACCGACAAAGCGAGAAACGCTTCTATCTCACAAGATCGGTAAACTAGGTTTCCAGTGTGTAATAGACAGAAACTTGCGTACTCGGCTTTATGCCAATTAAAGAATGTTAAAAGGAATCATTCTATTATTAATAACACCCTATCTACTACATATGTTTCATGGATAGACCAATCATCAGGCAGATTCTGTGTTATTAATGAACGATTCCTTCATAGCGTTTGTCATATCATTTCGATACAGAATGAATTTTATGTTTTACATAATCGTCCATCTGAAAGCACTATTGGTCGAATTATTAAAAAAATTCAAGGGACCGGTTCCGTTGAAGATCAAAAAAGTGAAAAATTCAGTCGTAGTGGTCGTTCACAAGAAAATATTGCTTTGGTTCGTGAAAGTGTTGCTGAAGATCCTGAAATGTCCATTAGACGACGTTCACAACAACTTGGACTTAGTGGATCAACGACATGGCGTGTTTTACACAAGGATTTAGCTCTGAAGGCATATAAGGTTCGAATAAAACAGGAACTGAAGCCATTAGATCATTTAAAACGTCGTTTATTTGCCAATTTTATCAATGAACAACCAGCTGATTTTTCTCAAAAAATAATGTTTTGGCCTGAATTAATGAATATTGATCTAGAGGATATGTGGTTTCAACAGCACGGCGCTACACCTCACTTTGCACACGAATGAATTGATTTATTGAGAGGAAAATTTCCTAGACGTGTAATCTCAAGAAACGGTGATGTTAATTGGCCACGAAGATCATATGATTTAACACCGTCAGACTATTTTCTTTTTAACACCGTCAGACTATTTTCTTTGGGATTGTGTGAAAAGTCAGGTTTATAAAAGCAAATCACAATCACCTCCTCCTTTGAAAGATGAAATTATTCGTGTCATTGGTGAAATAGAGCTTCAATTATGTCAAAATGTCATTGAAAATTTTAACAAAAGTCTGTGAAGCTGCAAGAGGAGGCCATTTGGCAGATATTATTTTTCGCAGACAAATGTTATAACTGATATTTTAATTACCAATAAAAAGTTTTTGAAAATGAATGCAAATTATGTGTTTTATTTATTGTTTAAAGAAACCGCGAAATTTGAAACACCCTTTATATACTGCAATTTAGATTAAGTCAAAATATCAATTTATAGCCATACCTTTAGTAATTTCATTGCAGTTTTCACCTTTTAGAATAAATTGGAGCAAACAAATATATAAGTGTATTATCCAAGACCTTCCAAGGGATATAAAAAAACAATTCATAACTTGTTTCTGCGTTGTGCAATTTACTAGTGACGATATGAGCGTCGAAGTTGATATGTGACTAGGACCATCAAAATCAGCAAATACTTCGGGAATGATCAATAAAATTAACGATATTACTTTGAACGATAAAAAATTGACATGGGCTAGATATGCAGAGCGAGCAAATCAAGTGGACGTATATACAGCATATTCGTCATGTCTAAGCTATCATAAATATAGATGCCGCGAATCTCGAATTGTAATCGAAAACGTAGATAAATTCTAAGGTGAAGTGACAATTTGAAACTGTTTAACAAGAACCAAGCCTTTTTCGAAAGGATTAGTTATGGTTAATGAAACTTAGCTTCATCACTATTTCTTGATTCCAAACAGTAATTTCGATAGTAAGCACAACTTAGTAGCTATCCCCAAAGAAAGCCACCACATTCCCGTTGATTGGTAAGGTAATAGCTACGATTCTTACAGACTATGGATTATCTTACAGAGAACCAAATCGTAAACGTATTATGCTGCAGAGAAGAATTGATGAAAACGTTTCCAAAAAACAGCATGGAATGATTTATAAAAAAGTTTTCTTCCATCACGATAACCTGCTTCTCACACTAATTCAGTTATTCCCGAAAAAATGTATCAAGTCAATTGTCAGGTTGTGCTTCACCAACCTTGTAGCTATACTTAGCCCCAAGTAGCTAAGTGCTGGAAAGAAATTTCAGTCAGAAATTATTGCAACGACAGAACAATATTTTGAGTGTGAAGAAAAATCATTACGAAAATAGTGTAATGACACTTCAGTATTATTCGTGCGTTGGAGGAGTATGTTTAAATATAATAAAAGGGAATTTTCAGCAAGAAAAAAACTTACTTTATTTAAGAAAGGAGAATAAAGAACATATACCATGTTAAATTTGCAGCTACTAACATATAGTTACAATATTTAAAAATAAAGGCAGAAGAAAATACAAAAGTTGGTCATTTATCCAAAAATACTAGTTAATGAAATTAAATTAATTTAATTACTATTGCTATTTACAGTGCTATAAAAAAAGTAAAATACCAAAAATATTAATTAAACTTTGCAGTACAACACAACACGTATATACAAAACTGGAGGATTCAACTGATAATATACCCGCGTGTATGTACATATATGTATACTAAACAATAATAAAATCCATAACCGAAACACTTTAACGAATTTTTTGGTTCAAATTTGAAAGCAGAAAATTTTCAGTAAAAGTAAAATTCAAAAGTTAGATACAATTTATAAATGCGGAGGTTTTTAAACATCCTGGATGCAGAAATAATTTTTTCATGTACGACTATTTTTTTAACGATCGCTATGAAAAGTTTCATTTTTTATGCATAACGTAAATTTATCATTAATTTAACAATATATGAACATATGGTAGACATAGTTATTTTTTATTGAATTATTGATTACTATTATAAATGTGGGAATTGGCTTTGTAATTCGGCCGTATAATAAAAAAAATAATCTAGTTTTAATCAATATAAACTAATTAAATTTTAATTTATTGATTGAAGTAATTCTAGTAATTACAATAATAATATAAAAATCAAGTAAAATAGGCTTACCTTAGTGTTTGCCTGAAATACGCATAATCATTTGAGTAGATTAAATAAGACTGTAATTTTAGCAAGTTCAATCTATTTATTTTTTAAAGTAGCAAAGTAATTTTTTTTAAATCGCGGTTTATTCTACATTTTCGGCAGTTATATATTTAGACATAAAATAACATTGTCGGTACCATATGATATTCTTCTTTCAAAATATTAATAAATCCGTTTCATTTTCATCTATCATGGAATATAATAAAGCGTGTTTCAAATTTCGCGGTTTTTTTTAAGAATAAATAAAACACATAATTTGCATTCACTTTCAAAATCTTTTTATTGGTAATTGAAGTATCAGTTATGACATTTATCTGCGAAAAATAATATCTGCCAAATGGCCTCCTCTTGCAGTTCCACAGACTTTGGTTAAAATTTTCAATGACATTTTGACATAATTGAGGCTCTATCTCACCAACGACACGAATAATTTCATCTTTCAAAGCAGGAAATAATTGTGGATTGCTTTTATAAACCTGACTTTTCACATAACCCAAAGAAAATAGTGTAACGGTGTCAAATCACATAATTTTGGTGGCCAATTAACATCACCGTTTCTTGAGATTACAGGTCCAGGCAATTTTTCTTTCAATAAATCAATTGATTCGTGTGCAAAGTGAGGTGTAGCGTCATCCTGTTGAAACCACATATCCTCTAGATCAATATTCATTAATTCAGGCCACAAAAATTCGGTTATCATCCGACGATATCGATCACCATTGACAGTTACAGCTTCGCCAGCAGCATTTTCAAAGAAGTAACGTCCAATTACACCACCTAACCATAATGCACACCAAACAGTAACTCGTTTAGGATCCATAGGTTTCTCATGAATAGTTTGTGGATTTTCCTCACCCCAGATACGGCAATTTTGTTTATTAACATAGCCACCAAGTTCAAAATATGCCTCATCGGAAAATATTATTTTTTGAGAAAAATCAGCTGGTTGTTCATTGACGAAATTGATAAATGTTCCTGTGTTATTTGAACCTTACATGCCTTCAGAGCTAAATCCTTGTGTAAAACACGCCATGTTGTTGATCCACTAAGTCCAAGTTATTGTGAACGTTATTTCAGGCTCTCGAGCAACACTTTCACGAACCAAACCAATATTTTCTTGTGAACGACCACTAAGACTGTATTTTTCACTTTTTTGATCTTCCACGGAACCGGTCTCTTGAAATTTTTTAATAATTCGACCAATAGCGCTTTCACATGGACGATTATGTAAACCATAAAATTCACGTAATTTTCTAAAAACTCTTTTCACAGAACGCTTATTTTCATAAAATAATTCCACAATTTGAATGCGTTGTTGTACCGTGTACGAAGCCATTTCTATAAATGTCATACATCACACTTTTTAAATGCCCACATTCCCATACAAATTCAGTGCACCATCTATATTTTATTTATTCTTAAAAAAAACCGCGTCTCTTGGAACACTCTTTAGTTAAGTAATGACTACAGTAATGTAGAACGTGTTCAAGTAGAAGAAACACCATTGTTCGTTTTTCCAAAGGATTACCATGCTAACGTTCATTCGTAAATTATAAGTTGCAAATAAGTACATCTGAGAATCATCTACTTTATATAACAATAGAGCTTGAATTTCATTTCAACTTACTGCTGCTCAAGTTTACTACACTATTTCCATTCTATTTTACTAACTTTTTATGCATTCGTTTTTTTTCTTTATAGTCTTTATTGCCTGAAAAACTTCTCTCTTCAGTTTTACTAATAACTAACAAAATATTGAAGTCGGGAATATTATGACGTATTTTTCTGTTTTTCGTAAGTCATTTTTTAAAACAAAAACATCAATCAGTTTTATATTGTTCCTTTCTTCGATAATCTTTGAAATCTTACGGTGAGCTTCATAATTCCCCAAAGAACGACCTACCTTAATATGTTGATTCATAGGCTCATCTTAGTCAAACGTTACACCACTCAAGGAATTTTAATGTGTATAAAAAAAGTCCAAGTCTAAAGGCGCAAGATCTAGCAAGTATGGGACGGTCGGCAGCAAATTTCATATAAGATTTAATAATTGTTGACGGGCGATCAAATTTATATATGATCTTGCGTTGTCGTTGCCACTCCTTTACGATTAAGAACCTCCGAACGGTTTCAGATGATGATGCGCTTTCATGTTATGTGCTATAGGTTTGACTCGAGCAACATCTTTATTTTGTCTTTATCAACCTTAGTGGGCTTCTTAGATTGAGGAGCGTGGTAAATATTAAAATTATCAGCATGGAATTTCGTTGGTCTGAACCAAACCGCTCAATGGTATGGCATAAAGATAGATGGGGATAACTCTAGTACTTGCAAAATTGAAAAAGCATCATCTCTTAGAATACTGCGTAATAGCTTTCCTGACAACCCAATTTTCTAACATCATATAATGGTCAAAATCAATGTTTTCTGCAGTCGTCAGAGAAATTGGTCTTCCAGAGTGGCGCTTATCTTCGACACCTGATCTTTCTCTGTTAAATTCCGCAACATAATTTAATAGTGGCATATGAAGACCACTGATCACCTAGGGTTTCTGTTATATCAGGAAAAATGTTTTTGGATTATTTCTCTTTACAAAATAAATAGCTATTTAATAACTGACCGAAAATTGATTTTTTAGAAAACTCAAACATGTTGTTTCCAAAAGTTCACTCTTTTATCAGGATTCAATTTATGTATATTAAACTTTGGAAACAAAGCCCAAAAACTTTGCAGTTGTAATCAAAACTTTCTAAAAAACTTTTTGGTTTATTATATGGCAAACAGTTTATTGAAGGCACTAAATATGAATAAAATATTTTCCATGTCACAATACCAACTGTATTAATGCGCATCGACTTAATGAACTTATTCGTAAGAGATTTGTTCATAGCTGACGTTTATAACAAACAAACGAATTTATAGTCTTAGAAAAAGTATATTTATAATAAAATCAGTGTTTGTTTCGGAGTCAGTAACTATCATTTAGTACTTTTTTCAAAAATAAAAAAATATAAACTTCAATTTTATCGGGCATTCTTTATTACTTATTTATTTATTATCTATTCTTCTTATTCTTATTCTATTCTGAAGCTCCAATTTTCGATGACGCGTTGTAGCATTTCACGTGGTATTCGGCGAATAACGCGAGTAATGTTGGGTTCCAATTGCTTAATTGTAGCTGACTTGTTCATGTAGACCTTGGACTTCACGTAGCCCCAAAGGCAAAAGTCTAAATGTGTGATATCACATGATCTATACAGCCATTGCAGTTCCATTACAAATTGCTCTCGCAATAAAATTCTTTCACGGGGTGTGTGGTAAGTAGCACCGTCTTGTTGAAACCAAATGATTTCACTTGCCCATAAACCACACCAACCGCGATTTTGTCTGAATGTAATGGCAGCCCTTGAACCTCTTCGGGTTGTTCTTCCCTCCAAATACGACAATTGGGCTTATTAACGTAGCTATTAAGCCAAAAATAGGCTCCATCGTTAAACAAAATTTTGGTCGAAATGGACCTTCTTCAAGCTTTTCAAGAGCCCAAAGATTGAAACAGTGACGATCCGAAATTCTTAAATGAATTGAATTTTGTATGCTTTTAAACCAAGATCCTTACATAAAATACGCCAAGCTGTGGCATACGACAAACCAAGCTGTTGAGATCAACGCCGAATCGATTCTTAACGGTCACTAAGTGCACTCTCAGCTACCATCGCTACGTGCTGGTGTAGTCTATTTGGTCGCACATTATCCATTATTGGGCGTTCGGTAAACCCATTACGTAAACCATAAGTTGCTTTAAACGCACAAAGCACATTTCTCGTGGAACACTGATTTTCGTAATACAGTTTAATAATTTGTAGATGCTGTGTCAGGTTGAGTCTTTCCATAATAAAATGTCATGCAGAACTTAACTAAAATAGCGTGAAAATTTGACACGATTCACATTTTATCTATCAAAAAATCGCTATTGAAAAAACTACATACATCATAATGAATTAGCCATTACAAAAGCTAAAAGGTGAAAAAGGCACCTGCCAAATTCTTACCACCAAAAAAGTTGAAAATATGTTAATAGATTACTGAATTTGGAGATATTTGTCTATAAATACAGAAAATGAGAATTAATTTCTTTTATAACAAGAATCAAAAATTAATTATGATAGAATTCGATAAAATGGAGCAAGTAATGTGATTGGCACATCAACAAAATATTACGCTTACTAAACTTGTGCAAAATATTTAAAAAATACATCTACAAGTACTTATACGAAATTTCGAAACAATTTTATCACAAAATAGTCTTCAACTATGAGTTCTCTAAAACTTATTAATATTGATTATAAACGTATTTTTCTAATATAATCGGTCGCTTAAAATATCGCGAAAATCGGCAATTGGCATTTCCATTGTTTGAAGTACAATTACGTAAGTACAATCGATCATATACCATATTTAGTACGGAAAGCAGGAGCAGCTGCTTTTCAGTATGATTAAAAGGCATTTAATCGATTTCTAATAAAATATAAAGCGGTTTAAGAAGATTTGATCGGTGAAAATCGTATTTGATATAAAATGTTCAAAGCTAAATTAAGCCACTCTAAGTAAATAACGTCATCTATGCATAAAACTCTTTTTTCTTAATTGAATGAATTTTTTTATGTAAAGTTTTCATGTCGTTGAGTAGATTATTATACATTGTTTCAGACTCCAGTAGTTTGCATTACGCTGTGTTAATCAGAATCAATGGGGAAGAATAACATAATTTTCTCGGCTTTGCGTATCGTGTTCATGCAAATCTGCGTTTTTATAAATTGCAATAGATTAGCGAGAACAAATTTAACACAGCAGAATATACAGTCAACAGCCTTCTTATTTGATAAACTTTTTCATACAGCAATCAAAAAAAATGTCTAAGCGTACCTAAACCGCAATGCTACAGAAATTGCAATAATATGCAGTTGGCCGTTATTTTCATAAACGTATTATAGTTTTTATGATAATATCGTAAAACATATATTTTACCCCAGAAACAAGTGATTTTCATAAAATGGTAAATTAAGATTTTAATGAAACTTAAAAAAGGTATATAAAACAAGTCTGTACCAGGTTCTGACCTTTGACGGTTAAAGTCTGGTACAGACTTGTTTCTGTGCGAGTTTTACCGCAGGTCTAGGTTCGACACTGTAATTAATTATGCTGATGATGACAACTTAATTGCCGAAATACGTATACAGAATATGAACATTATTGTGGAAAGGGATTTTATATACCTTTTTTGATTAATTTAACCACTCACTTTTTTCATTTCTCATTATTGAACGTTAGAGTCTACGCTTTGAATTATGTACTTCAAATTTATTGGGGTCCTAGAGAAAACTAATAGAATGTAACTGGTTTCTTAGACTTGAACTCGTACAATAAAAAATACTTTACTGTGTTTCAAAAAGAAAGAGAAAAATTTCTGAACAGACCACACGCCTAAATTATAACCTATAAAATTCGTGAAAATTTGAATAGAAAAGTAAATAAATCAGTAGTACCAGGGTGGTCCCAAAAGTGCCCGGCCAGACCTAGAGATGGCGGTAGTTTGAAAAATATCACTGTATTAGAAAGTACACATTCTATAAAGCATATGTTTCAAGTTTGAAGACGCCACGTTGTTTAGTATTTGTTTGGCAGCCATCAATAGTGAACGTTTTCAGTGAATTTGTAAAAATGGAGAAAGTCGGTCATCGTTACGTTTTACAATACTTTTATTTGAAAGGCCTCAGCCCAACCGATATAAAAGCTGAACTGGATTCTACTCTGAGTGAGTCTGTTCCTTTGTTTACAATAGCGAAATATTGGGTAGCAGAGTTTAAATGAGGCCGTTCGAGCTGCCAAGACAAGCGTCGCAGTGGTCGACCAAATGAGGTGACGACTCCAGAAATGCTGAAAAAAATCCACAAAGCGGTAATGGTTGATCGTCGACTGAAAGTGCGCAAACTGGCAGACATAGTAGGTATTTCAAAAAGTACGGTACATCGCATATTATCTAAAAATTTGGACATGAGAAAGCAGTGTGCAAGATGGGTGGCGCGTTTGCTCACACTCGAGCAAGAACAGTGTCGTGAAGATGTTTCAATTGAGCGTTTAGCGAAGTTTCACAGCAATAAAGCAGACTTTTTGCGCCGTTTCATAACCATGGATGAAACATGAGTTCATCACTTCACACCCAAGATAAAAGAACAATCAAAACGATGGACTCAAAAGGGAGAATTAGACCGTTTCATCTGCAGGCAAGGTCATGGCATCGGTTTTTTGGGATGCGCATGGAATAATTTTCATTGACTATCTTGAAAAAGAAAAAACTATCAACGGCGAGTATAATGCGAATTTATTGCAACGTTTGAGCGAAGAAATCAAGCAAAAACGGCCACATTTGGCTAAGAAGAAAATATTGTTTCATCAGGACAATGTACCAGCTCACAAATCCGTTATTGCAATGGCCAAAATTAATGAATTACAGTTTGAATTGCTACCTCATGCACCTTATTCGCCAGATTTAGCCTCCTCGAATTATTTTCTGTTCCCAAACTTGAAAGAATGGCTCAGTGGTCAAAGATTTTCCAATGATGAAGAAGTGATGTCGGCAGTTAATAGCTATTTTGAGGAGCAAGATAGTTCTTATTATAAAAAGGGTATCGAACTTATTGAACATCGCTGGGAAAAGTATATAGAGCTGAAAGGAGATTAGGTTGAAAAATAAATACATTTCTTTCCAAAACTTTTGTGTTTCCTTTGTTGGGTCGGGTACTTCTGGGACCACCCTCGCATTGTTACATAATCCACACAGTAAAATTCTTACTTTTATGTGTGTAGATAAGATATTTGTTTAGAAGGCACATGTAATTTTATTTAATAGATGAAAAAGTTCAAATACTACGTCATCATAGATACGATTATGTGATTTTGCCTTGCTCCCAACCAAACAGTATAGTGTAAAATTCATGTTTTAATGTACTATTTGCTAAAATATGAAAAAATAATAAATATAATAAAACTTTAACAAAGAGAATGATTATAAGCAGTTAAAAAAACAAATATTTTTTTTCTCCTGAATTCAAAACAAATAATAAAGAATGAAAACAAAGCTCACTTCACTTCATTACCAGCGCAATATAAAAAAAATATTTCATTCTTTAACTGCTTATAATCATTCTCTTTGTTAAAGTTTTATTATATTTATTATTTTTTATATTTCCTATTCCGATTGCTTTTCTCATTAGTCTCTGTTTATAAATGGTCGTAGTGACTAATATTTAAACTACTTCAACATCTACCTATGTCCATTTATGTGCACATGCCATGACATCGCTAATCACAGTACAAGAGTACCAAGTACCGATTCTCAGGCAAAAAACAATACTATATCTTATTTGAATTTTAATGACCACTTTGCGGGCCATCCACTTTAGCGATAAAATTTAATTTGAATTTTTTAGATTTAGTGTTCTTCCTGTATGCTGAACGTAGTGGTTTCCCTGATTCTATGGCACAAGATTACACCCAGGAGATTAAAAGTAGTCTTGCCTATGCTTTCACATTTTCATCGTAGTTAATTGACTGATTTAATTTTTAGACAGCAGCCTCTCATATATCAAATTAAAACAATAAACCTATGTATATGCTATAAAATAATGAGTTTATTTAAAAG
Source organism: Dermolepida albohirtum (assembly GCA_031893035.1). Taxonomy (NCBI): domain Eukaryota; kingdom Metazoa; phylum Arthropoda; class Insecta; order Coleoptera; family Scarabaeidae; genus Dermolepida; species Dermolepida albohirtum. The sequence continues at coordinate 89,442 of JAVIWB010002126.1, read as the reverse complement.
ACTCGCATAAATTTATTACGAATTATAATACATTAAAAGAATCAAGTAAAAAATGTTGCTCTATTATTTAATGAATAATCACCTTGACGTGGAAAAGAAAAATTTTGGTTTTAATATCTTATTCTCTATTCCGCTATCGTTAGATGTTAATATCTTTAAAGAGACGATAGAATAAACTTACCTAATATTCGTGGACAAAATTCATTAGTTTTAGACGTTTACTGATTAATCCATAAACATTCAAATCATTAAGCTTTTAAATCATGTGATATAATACTTCTTCTGAAAAATTCATTTAAGAAAGTAATTTTTGCCGAGCGTAACGGCGTAACTTTTGTAAAAAAAAATATCCCTGAGCCAGAGACAATTTTAGTCGCCTTGGTAAACCATCCGATTAGTACGCAAGTAGAAAATGTAGGATAATAGCCAAACACAGTTTCTTGTGTTTTGTTGTGCTTGATTATCTAATATTTAATTTAATCTTCTGACATTTTGAACAACTCATGTTTCGAAACAAAACTATCTGCGGGCTATTTCGTAAGTAATCTTTAATGGTATCTATCTTCCCTGAAATAGAAGTAAAATTTTTCATTTTCGATTTTGGGATCTGAGAAAAATGAATGTGTTTTATCATCTAGAAATATACACCATTTGTATTTAATGTTATCATTTAATCCATACATTGTTTCTATTTTATTTATCGTTTATTACTTATATTACTGTCTCTAAACGAAACTACATATTGTGCTGTGTCTTTTACAAAGCGAATAAACTACTGAAATTTTTCTTCTATATTAATAATTTTCCATTATCCCGGAAAGTATCTATTAAAGATGTAGGCGTTACCTTTGACTCAAATTTTGTTTTTTGTTTTTTGAGAATATGAAAATCTAAAGATTTTATTATTCAAGATTCTGCGGTAAAAAAAGAATAACGTCGAAAAATATTTGAATATACCAGGAAAATGTGAAATTTTGAAATATTCCTTCCGCCAACGTTACAAACTGTTTTTCTATTGTTTGAAATGAATACTATACTACATTCGATTAAGGGTTCAATATAAAAGTAGGTAAATTTTTGAAAACGACGTAAAATAGATAGTTTCGTTATAGGCATTTAACAATAGACCTATTGCCCACCTTTTGCTCTTAATATGGTAAAACAAAACAAAATAGCTGACGAGTCAGCTGATCTTGGAGGCCAAGGAATGTCACCAAACAAAAGTTACATTTTCACTGAACAACTGCCAACGGCTGTCATTGATGTTCTTACACTACGAATAGTAATGCCGAATTATTCACCCCAGGGAAGTTTTCGAGTTGATCTGCCATAAAAATCTCTATAATCGCAACACATCGAGTTTACGTCGTTGCCTTTCCTGATTCATCTTTGGGAAATGAGGCCACATCACAAGGTGTGATAACCATCAATCAATTTTGGCTACGTAAGGGCGTTCGTAAAATTCGAGAAGGATCTCGGATAGAGATAGAATTGCCTGTGTTGGTCAGGCAATTCTATCATTGACATGAAAGTGCACTTCATCTGACTTCCACAATTTTTCAATGAAAAGCAATCATTTTCTCATAAAACTGCTACCCCACCAGATAATCAGTTGATCTAAATTCCGACATAATTTAACTCAAGATGGAGTATTCGGTGGACCAGCATTCAGCTGACTGAAAAGTTGATGTATGTTTCCGAACAGAACGCTCTTTGTCAAAATGTACCAAATAGTTTCAATTTTCTTTGGAAATCGCGAAGCTTCTTAACTCTTCTCAACTCGTCTTTTAAAGATTCTTCTTAGCCCTCCTCGAAAGACGGGTTCAGCTCTGAAGAAAAAATTCAGAAGCTTCACGAATTCCAAAGAATATTGAAACTACTCAGAACTAACCGCATAATCAAGCCATGATTATGTGGTTAGATAAACAATGGTCATTATACACTAATTCATAATAACAAAATTCGGTGTAAGCAATGGTCAAATCGTCATCGTTTTTGTAAAACGTCTTCACGGAAATTGTGCGCTCCAGTGATCCACGATTACTAAATGGAAAAGTAACTACTTAAAAGTTGTTGTGGATGCCACTACGCAAAGTTTCCCCTTTTTCATTGTCCACTTTTTATAAAGCAATTGAATTTTATTTAAATTGGTCACCTTTCTTTAAATATATTGTTTGATTTACTTTCGCATTTTTAGGATAAACACTACCTTTGTGTACTGGCTTCTGATAGTCCGGACCAAAATTTAACACAGTACTTTCCATTATGTAACGATTTTATACACGCCGCAAGATTAAGAGACGGAAACGTTTTAATTCATTGGTAAGTATATCCCAAATTTAGTCTATTAGTCTTCATTTAAAATTTCATAGAACATAAAAATTATTTATTTTAAGAAAATCGCTTTATATAAAAAATAATATATGACTCACAATTATATTTTGTAAACATAAACTAATGTTCTTTCACTGGCAGACAATAAGTGCTTTGTTGTTATTAAACATCTTCGTTTTTGTTCATCAAATTAATGTTATAATTGATCGTATTTTACCCATAACTGCTTTATTTCGTTCAGTTTTATTGTTTAGTTATCCCGAAATATTTCAGTTTATTTTATTTCAGTTTATAATGTGCATTCAGTATATTAAGATAATCTTTGACTATCCAAATCTAAACATTTATATTTTTCTATATTTTTAAGTTTGTTGCTGATATTCAGCTTCAAAATACCAAAGGTACATTTATTTTAGTTATATGTAACAGAAACGAATTTGTAATTATAAATCTCTGTAACAATTATAAGTAATTATAATAAAATATATTTTGATTGGGCTTTTATGTTCTATATTTAAAAATTTTGAATTACCCATTCGATATTTTACCGTTTCGTTTAATTTCTCGTTAAACTAAATTCGAAGTAGGCACTTTCTAATCTTTTTATCAAAAAAAAAAGATTTATTTACATGTATAAAAACTTTAAATTTATTCCGAAAGTATATCTTAATGAAAATGTTCGATCGATAACTTTATTAATTTAATTTTATTTTTCAGCAAAGTGGTAACAAAACCAAAATTCACAACAAAAACATTTTTATTAAATATTATTTTTGAGAAATTATCTCTGGCGATTCTAACTTTGTAGAACTGCATAAATATATATAATAATACCGGATAAATTCTATTTTACAATCGCTATTCTAATGATATGGAATATTAGTTTAAAAGAATGATTATAACGACCTATTGATACTTTATATATACATGAATTAAATATTAGCATGAGTAGACAAAAGAAGTACAATTATTTAGAATGAATAAAAGAAGTTTATATTTTGTATAAACAAAACTAGAAAATTATTTTAATTATAGTGGCGAAATTTCGTCGAGGTTATTTTTCTGAAGCATAAGTTAATGAGTGAAAAATGTCATCTCTCCAAGGTTCTCTCAAAATTCGATATAAAGGTTGATAGGGGTTCTTAACGACGGATTTTCTTTTACATTTCGCTACCGATTAAATGATTCACAAAATTGATAAAAATTTCTTTTTAGAGCTCTCACTGATCCTCTTCTTGGCAATAATGTATTGATTTCTTTTAAGATTTTGGTTGCAATCCCCTAAACTTGGTAACTTTTATAGACTCTTATATATAAAGGGTGTTTCAAATTTCGCGGTTTTTTAAAGAATAAATAAAACACATAATTTGCATTCACTTTCAAAAACTTTTTATTGGTAATTGAAGTATCAGTTTACATTTATCTGCGAAAAATAATATCTGCCAAATAGTCTCCTCTTGCAGCTCCACAGACTTTTGTTAAAACTTTTCAATGGCATTTTAACATATTTGAGGCTCTATCTCACCAATGACACGAATAATTTCATCTTTCAAAGCAGGAATTGATTATGGATTGTTTTTATAAACCAGACTTTTCAAGTAACCCCAAAGAAAATAGTCTAACGGTATCAAATCACATGATGATTGGTGGCCAATTAACATCACCGTTTCTTAAGATTACACGTCCAGGCAATTTTTCTTTCAATAAAGCAATTGATTCGTGTGTAAAATGAGGTGTAGCGCCATCCTGTTGAAACCACATATCCCCTAGATCAATACTCATTAATGCACACCACAAAAATTCGGTTATCATCCGACGATATCAATCACCATTGACAGTTATAACTTCACCCAGCAGCATTTTCAAAGAAGTACGGTCCAATTACACCACCTGACCATAATGCACACCAAGCAGTAACTTGTTTAGGATGCATAGGTTTCTCATGAATAATTCGTGGATTTTCCTCACCCCCAGATACGGCAATTTTGTTTATTAACATAGCCACCAAGTTCAAAATATGCCTCATCGGAAAACATTATTTTTTGAGAAAAATCAGCTGGTTGATCATCATGAAACTGACAAATGAACGACGTTTTAAACGATCTAATGGCTTCAGTTCCTGTGTTATTTGAACCTTACAGGCCTTCAGAGCTAAATCCTTGTGTAAAATACGCCATGTTGTTGATCCACTAAGTCCCAGTTGTTGTGAATGTTATTTCAGGATATTCAGCAACACTTTCACGAACCAAATAAATATTTTCTTGTAAACGACTGTATTTTTCATTTTTTTGATCATCCACGGATTCGGTCTCTTGAAATTTTTTAATAATTCTACCAATAGTGCTTTCAGATGGGCGATTATGTAAACCATAAAATTCACGTAATTTTCTAAAAACTCTTTTCACAGAATGCTGATTTTCATAAAATAATTCAACAATTTGAGCGCGTTGTTGTACCGTGTTCGAAGCCATTTTTATAAATGTCATATATCACACTTTTTAAATGCCAACATACCCAGACAAAGATGACTGATGAGTTAAGTGTTAGATATTTCTACATCCAGTATTTCCGAAAACTTCTTTCCATCTTTTATTTAGTAGTCGTAATCTTTGTCCTTACATCACACCTAGTTAACTAGAGTTAAAAATAAAGATAAGATAGATTTTATCTTTCTCTTTGTGTGAGATCGGAATGAAAATATGATTCGTTTTCATATCATATTCAAAAACCTCTTTGCTGTCTATCAGCTGATCGTTCCACATTACCTTCTGTTATGGTAAATTTTGTGAATGAAGCACTGCCTCAAACCGTCTTTCATATACTTTTGTGATTAAATAATTTTAATTGAAATTTTCGTAATCTTTGACTACTAATAAACATTTTCGACTATAACAGATAGGATTTTGGTCAGTTATCGTTTATCATGTGTGTATGCATGTATATGCTCGCGTGTGCTTATATGTATTTGATCTGTTTTGAAGTAGTTCTATACATCCAGGATTTTAAACAAAAAAAGATCGGCTTATGTACGACTACGTCGATTTACTAATAAACAGTGAAATTTATTTTAGCTGTAGTTGCGTGTTTTATTTTAGTACTTGCTAGCATATATATATAGATACCTATCTGTATTCCCAATCCTGTTTGTTGAAGAGGCGGGTCATTTCAAAGATTTACTCAAATACGTTTGGCAGCCTATCGACTGTGATGATCGGTCCCTAGAGACATTCGACACCTTAATGTTTAGAAAAAAACCTACTCACGCTAAGGGAGCTTCATAGCTCTTAAAAATTAACCCACTGTGAAATATCTCTAGTTGGGAGAACCGTCTACCTTGAGCCTCTGTGTAGTGCTTTTGAACATCAACGAACCTTAAAAGGTTATAAACGACTTGACGGTATTCCTGTCTACTACATACCTTATATAAAATCTATCAAAATTTAGTATGAATCTGTTGTTGGTATAGATATTAATAGACATTTATTTTCTTCTCATAATACATATATAATAATATTAGTTTACAAGTTGCTTTTGTAAGTACCATAACATAAATTAGTCTACAACTTAATAAAATCACTCACTCTATATTCTTAATACTGCGATGTCTTCAAGGTAACGTATGGTAACTGCCTTTAATCAGATATCTTTCATTTATGACTCGAAGCAATTTTTAATTGATTCCTACGAAATACTCAATGTTCATCGGAATAATTAATTTTTGATCTATTGTTTTTTCGGTGTAGTTGTTGAAACATTCTATACAATCATTAAAAATGTGAGTCTTAACAATACGCTTCTTATTTCCTTCAACTTTCTTTACATTGTCTTTAACCTCTATCCTGATCACATAATTTTAGATCACAATCAGGCAATTTCTGTTATAATTTTACCATTCATCTCATCCTTCATCATTCCCAATACTTTTGTGCTGACGAATGGTATGTTGTAAACATTATTTTTGGGATAACTACTTGCATCAAATCTCTTGTAACAGTCACAGTGGATAGAATAGTAGATATCTGAACATTCAATTGAATATATGTACATATACTGAATTCCATATCTGTAAACACCCCTTTACATTTTTTACCAAATTTTGATTTCATATAGTCGGAGTAATAGATGGTTGTTTTGTAAATATCTAGTATCGCCGTTCCTATATATACTTATAATTATGTTATATTATTGAAGCACAGGTCAGTTTTATTGAGTTCAATTGCCTCTAAATTTTCGTTAAATATATTTCATTAATTATATAATATATATAAATATTAAATTTATATTTTAAAAATTAATGCTTCCGTACCATAACGTCCTTCCCATTTATTTACTAACTTCGCTATTTTATGTTTACGTAAATTTTCCATTGTTAACACTGCATTGTTCATCAGTTTAAAGACATTTTTTCAAAATCATTCATAGCTGATGCTCGCAGTTTGGTATTCAGGTCGATATATGTTTTAAGCCAAGTACTTTATTGAAACTTGTTAACTTCAATCGATGGCTCAGAGCTTGCTTTAAGTTCATATAATGAATAACACTTCTTTTTTTATTTTACAATATGGCCAACAGTTTTTTCTCTTTTCCTCCTGTCCGACATATGTTCAGGGCAAAAAGGTGTATCAGAATGTAAATCGTGTAATTCTTGCATAACATTAAAATTTCAATATTTCTTACCCAATCAAATTTACTATACGGCATACGTTGTAACATAGCCCAACCATATAGATTATTTATACCAACATAGATAATGAAATGGTGTTGATTTGGATGAATCATAATCTAATAATAAGGTATCTCTAGACACTGACTGAATCCACTTCAGATTCCTCGTTTAAGAAACATAACCGTATCTATACTAGTTAACAATTTCGTATGCGTTAGGAAACCTGGTAATGTGAAATAATGCACCACATCTAGTCCATAAGTTTTCAGATAGTTGCTTTTAAATCGTTCGAAAATGTAAGTTAATAATAACACATCTATCTTGAAATATAGGTCTGAGTATTCTCCTAAGTTTTCGATATTAAATTTTGTTCTATACTTTTTGTACCTGCTCATCTTCTTGTGAAATACCTTGATCGCTTAATTGATTGAAAAATTGTCTTTTCGGGAACTTTCGTTTCGTTCAATTTGTCTTGTAAGTCAAAATAGTCGTAAGGATATACACCTTTTCATGTCAACATTCTCAATTTTTCATCGGTTACATTAGGAAATTCTGCTTTGAGTTCTGTATATTCTGTTAAATATAACGCTAATGTTATCTAACCTAGAAGCCGTAAATATCAAAGAGTCTATGAATCTGAATTTAATCAGATTTTTCATCATTTTTTTGCAGGTCATATCAGCATAAATTGTGAAAAACTATAAGAACTGTATAGCTATCTTGGACATTTTCATATGTTACATTCATCACGAACAGATTCACGGTGCATGCCAGTCAAATGATAGTGATCCTTCTCCTTTTTCCCATACAATGGTTTTTCACAAATAATAATAATGATAATAATCTTTAATGCCCAACAGTTACATAGACCATTTACAGGACATAATGCACTTAAGAATAAAATTAAAATTGAAACAAAAATAGGTGCAGTTAATGTAATACAAATAAAAATAAGAATCCAATTAACAAAAAATATATATATACACACTTATAATAATGTAATCCAAGTCATACAACAAAAAATACTGAACGAATAATAATAGATTCAAATTAACGAAAGGGATTCTCGTATAATACATTGGTATTTCTGGATATATGTACCAATGGAGCCTTGTAGAGAACATTGGTTCTTGCCCTAGCTATTGAGAAGGTCGCGATGATATAGTGTCAAAACTAGGCACGAGGAAATCAACCTGGGACAAGAGCACAGAAGAATCAATAAAATTATTTATTAATTTATAAAGAAAACCGCTACTAGCTTTCTCCCTAGGTATACCAAGAGAATCAAAATTGTGCCTAGCAAGGAGACCCTCATACGTCGAACCAATGGCAGGATAATGACCATCAATCCTGTGGGATAAATATTTGAGGAACCTCTTTTGAACACGCTCCAGGAGTAACTGCTGGTAATGGTAAAGCGGGTACCACATAACTGAAGCATATTCCAATCTGGACCGGACACATTTGTCGATGTTGAGCTTTATCTTATTGTGGGTACACCAGTCGTCAATAATGCACAGATTAGATTGAAGATTAATACTATCGTCAAGAGAATTAATACAGCTGAAGATCTTTAGATCGTCGGCATAAGCTAACTCTCTGCTGCCAAGACGTTCCAAAAGATCACTAACGTGAATATTAAACAAAAGGGGTCCCAAATGGGAACCCTGTGGGACTCCAGAGGAAATATCGGAGAGCTTAGACGAATACCCATTATAATGCACATAAGCGGAGCGATTTTGCAGATAGGAAAAAAATAAATTGGTAATAATGGGAGCAAAGCCAAAAAATGTCAACTTGGAAATCAAAATGCCATGATTGATGGTATCGAAAGTTTTGCTGAAGTCCGCATATACGACGTCCACTTGCTGACGTTTATCATGTAGTTCCCCAATAAATTGAGTAATCTCGACCAGGTTGGTAACAGTAGATCTGCCTGGAATAAATCCATGTTGCCTAATGGATAAGAAGGGTTTGACACAGCTAAATAACTTGTCATAGAGAATCAGTTCAAATATTTTAGCAAAATTTGACAAGCTACTGAGTCTGTAATTATTGCCTTCAGAACGCTTCCCCTTCAAGAACACTGGTGTAATCCTGCCTATCTTCCAGTCAGCCGGGAAATTTGATTCTCGGACGCACGAATTAAAAATATCAGTCAGAGGCCCGCAGAGTCCCTCTGCGCAGTCCCTGACAAAAAAACCAGGCAGTCCATCATGTCCACAAGTGGTAGACGAACCAAGCTTCTTGATAGCTGCCAAAATCTCCTCAGTTGTAATGCACCCTAAGTGTTGAGTATCCTGGTTAGCTTTCACATGCACAAAGTCAGCGGAAAAATTCTGTACTATCTTGGATGGCTCATCAGCAAGTGCAACATTGAAAGTTAAACAGCCCGGTATCCTACTGACCCCTTGCTTAGAATTAACAAACCGCCAGAATTTATACGGATGTAGAGCAATGTCATTCTCCACGGTAAGCTGATATTGTGCATATGCTACCCCGACTTTTGCTTTAATGATAGCACGAAGTCGTGAGAATTCATTTCGCTCAGTTGTAGCTTTAGTACGTTTCCATTTGCTGAAGTAATTTTTGACGTCATTATTAAACCAGGGAGGATAGTGGCGAGGGCATTTTTTTAAGGGGACTATATGTTGAATAATTTCATAAAGTTTATCATAAAAAGCAGTGAGAGAATTATTAGCATCAGAAAAGTCAGCTAGAAAGGTCCAGTCAAGACATAACATGGTAGTGTTGAGAGAGATCATGTTAACCCTGCGGAAATCGTAACACTGGTTATTATTAGCTGGAAAGTTACATGTAAACACGGCATTTGAAAAATCCATAGCTATAATTAATGCTGGATGGCAAGGATCTTCAGGGACTAATGGTACCAATCACGGGACACAACAACAGAGCAGTCGACATTGGAGAAAATATATATATAAATACGACAAATATATGCGTTATTATAATTATGTTGCTCATCAGGTGTTAATTTTTCCACAGGTAGTGGACAAAAGAAAAGTTTCTAAGTCTTCAACAAAATTTTCGAGTTCCTTAGTAAACTTGACTCCGATAACTTCTATAAAACGACAATAAGTCATTACATGAACACTTAATGTAATATCCAATACTGAAGGTTTGATGATTTTGGTATTTGCATTTATCCTGCTTGAGTACTAGCTGAGACTCTAGGCCACTGTAGATGATAAGTAAAGTCCTCGCTTTATTTTTAAAACTCTTGAATTTAGTATACTTTTTTATCTTCAGTTGGAAGTCCTATTTTGCAATTATTTATTTTTACATACACAGTCTATTCGCCCTTTTTTATACAAAAATAGTGTAAGCATCGATGATAAAAATAAGACTTTGATTTATGCTTAGATAATTAAGAGGAAACCAACGGACTCTTAATCTAGACATAGTGATATTTAGGTGATACATATAAATTTGTTATCAGTCTGAATTTTCATCATGTACGTGTGCTCAATAAGCAATAAATTCACATGTTAGCTTTGCTTAACTTACTGAGCTTTTCCTTATTGTTTTTAAGAATATACACATTTATTGAAACGCCATTTTGTTTTTCAAACCATGGAATTTGTTTGTCACTGTTAACAGAATTCCTGTTAAATTTAGCACAGATGATGGGTTCAGATACTTCATAATTCTTTGCGGATACTTATTCACTGGATATAGCGTTGATACAACAGTACACGCGAATCATTTTTGATCATAATTTTTTATTATATTCACAATTGCGTGCTTTCTTTTAAAACATTCTAGTAGTTCGATGTAAGATGATCCCAGTTGTGGTATAAATTTATTGATATTTACTTGAAGATTGATAGTAAATGTAAGGCATTCTTGTAGTTTAGTGTCTCCGTAAATTGCAATATTTCCAGTATAAGGTATTTAGTTTCATTACTTTTTTGTTCGGTCCTTTGCTTTATAAATTCACCATAAACCATTGTGTTTACCTTGAAGATCTCTTCCTTCTTCAATACATTTAAAATTCATCTGTGAAATAAGATGGCAGCATCTTCCATGAACAATTTCGGTTCAATATGACGTAAATTAATAATAATTTTTGTTCGTATACGCCCTTGAAAAGCGGATTGAATATCTTTCCATTTAACATGTTTAGAAGCAGTATGCTTCCTCGGTGTATATGCTCCCTCCAGTTATTTGACATTTTTGTTTGAAAATTCTAAGCGTAGCAATAGCCCTTGCAAATTTGTTTCTCATCAACATTTTTAGCACTACTCAACGAATTATTTAATATTCGAAAAATTTGACATTTGACATTTTTAGTATTTACTTTAAGGTCTTCCATATAAGGATTAGTATTAAAAGTGCTGGTTTAAATTGTTGAGCAGGTTGAATCTTTACTCAACGATGAACACGAACTGAATGACTCTCCGCAATATATTACTAATTAATTAAATATCGTTTAATTAGCTAATAATAATCACGTGATAGCCGTTAGTATTTTACACATAAAATTCCTTCAGATGCTACTTTTAGACGTCATTTACATTTTCAACTAAATTAAATTCGGTTCATTTACCGCCAGCATAGCTCGTTAATCATAAATTCTGACTCAGCGTCCTCTGAGATCTTGAGATGGCCGCCCTTAAATCTGAACGGCATCTCTCAATCTCTACAGATGGAGCCATTTTAGCGTTATTTTCGACATCTCGCAATAACCTTACAACACTCTCTCGAAGCCCCCTCCCCCCGGGCAGATCCTCGGTCGGGACCTCTTTGCAGATCCCAGGCAATCCTTCATGACTCTCCTGTCACCTAACTCACCCCTATAAATTTAGAAACTCACTCCTACATAAAATTGCAAACTCACTCTCTCATCTTGCCACCCCCACCACAACTTTTGGGGCCAGAACCCATATAACTTATCTACTCTTCCTCATGGCCTTGTAATGCTGCTTTGATATATGGATTTATATTTAATATTATGTTAAAATTTCTTTATACCTTAATGCAACAACCAAAAGAAGTTGTTTTAGAGAATACTTTGCATTTAGAAAGAGAAATAATTATAATTTTCATTGTACAACAGTACAAAGGGTACTAGGAAAGTTTTGTAATATGACACAACTATGAATCGTAGGAAGGTGCTTGTTGCTGCATGTTAAGACATGTTCATACGTGCATAGTAGCCGCCGCGCCATGTCGATGAGTTCAGTTATTCATTAGCAGTGAGAGTGTAAAGTGCTTGCGATAGCATCGTGGTCACGAAATGAGATAAAGGCAGTTTTTCGTTATAATTTCGTGCGTGGTTTAAACATAGACCAGTGCTTCGACGAAATGACTCTTTCACTAAGTGATGTTTGTCCACATGGCACAACGATATTCAGGTGGTATAGAAAATTCCAAAGGGGAAATTTAACTGTTGAGGATGCTAAGAGGCAGGGAAGACCACGAACGGAGGAAGACGTTACAACTGTGAGGAAAATGCTTGGCGAGAACAGGCGAGTGACCTACCAAGCGATAGGTACTTCGGGCCTAAATGCACCAGCAATTCGTTCGATTCTGCATAATCATTTGCACGTGAAGAAACTTTGTTTCCTCTGGGTGCCGCATCGACTGACTGAAGAGCAGATTACACGACGTGTAACTTGGTGCCGGGAGATGCTAAAAAAGTTTAATAAGGGACAGTCTCGGTATGTGAACAACATTGTGACAAGTGAGGAGACTTGGCTGTACTATTACGATGTGCCGACCAAAGCTCAAAACAAAGTTTGGGTCTTTGATGATGAACACACACCCGTAGTTTTCAGAAAATCCCAATCTGTAAAGAAAAAAATGATAGCTGTATTTTTCAAATCGAGTGGAATTGTGGAACGCATCGTTTTGGACACTCAGAAGACAGTCACAGCTAAGTGGTATACTGAACAGTGCCTGCCTAAAGTCATTGGATCTATGGAGAACCTGCGGCCAAAGTCAAGAGTGGACACCTGGTTCCTCCATCACGATAATGCTCCAGCTCACTGCGCCAAACCTGCATCGAATATTTGAACTTCTCGAGCACCCTCCCTACAGTCCAGATCTTGCTCCCTGCGACTTTGCACTGTTCCCACATGTGAATATGAAGCTAAAGGGAGGCGGTTTTCCAGTGATGAAGACCTTCTGCGGGCTTGGAACAGCGATTGTGCTTTACTCCCTAGTGAAACTAGGCAGAACTGGTTGAAGGATTGGTTTCGGAGGATGGAGAGGTGTAATGAGTGTAGAGGAAATTACTTTGAAAAGTTAAATAAACAAAGCTGTATTGCAAAAGTTTCATAGTACCCTTTGTATAACTCAGTGTAGAGGGTAATAAATGAATAGGCGATGCTGCTAATCATTTAAATCAATTTAAAAATTAAGTCAAATATTTATCCCCTCATCTACTAGATTTATAAGTTAGCTAAGAGAACCAAACAACATAGATAAATTGTGAGAAAGTGTAAATAAACGTAAAAAGCAAGAAGGAAAAGGTGTAAGCTGCTAAATTAATAATTGCCATATCGTTGCAAGTATTCTATTAAGAGGAGTAAAGTTTATATATCACAGTGTGATAATATTAAATCAAAATAAACGTACGTGACATAAACATTGACAGAATTTAGTGATGAGCTCAGACGACCATATGGAGACAAAATCCAACCAATTGTCTAGAAGAAGACCAAGGAATAAGAAGTTTAAACAATGAAAACTACTAAATTTCGTATGATCCAGGACTGAATTATAATAACAATTTTAGTAACCATAGCCTCAATGTACGGAATTTGTTTCGTGCGGATTTTGCCGCGGTTTTCAGCTGCAACACTGTTTAAGTATCTGTCTGATGATGGCAATTTAGTTGTCGAAATATGTATACAGAATACGAAAATTATTGTGGAAAGGGGTTATATATCAATCTTAGGTGATATTATAGTTAATCAACCACAGGCTTCATCAAATGTACCTTATTTTCCACTCTTAATTTCGATCGCAATAGAAAAATATTGAAATTAACCTCCATGTTTAATCAACACGTAAATTTTGTAATGAATTTGTGTATGCAATCTCAATAAAAATATTTAAAATGTAACATTCTCGCCAATAAATATTATTGCAATGGAAGAAATAAATTCAATATTGCATAAATACAAATATATAGATATGAAAAGTTTTTAGCTTAGCAGGCATGTCCAGAAGTGTAACTGTAGCCGTAGCGTATATAATGTCTGTAACAAATCTATCATGGAAAGAAGCGCTCAAAGTAGTTAGAGCTGGTCGTGCTGTTGCTAATCCAAATTTTGGTTTTCAAAGGCAACTGCAAGAATTCGAGGAGATAAAACTAATTGAGGTAAGAAACTTGACTATTAAATTGTTATGCTAGAAAAACAAAATCGTCGATTTATGTATGTATATGTTTCCACAGGAACGGAGAAGATTAAAAGAAAGATATCCTAGTTTAGCCTTGAAAGATAAAGATCAGGAGCAATGTGCTCTTATGCTCAACAATTACGAAGAACTGTTATCATCCAGGACGATATGTGAAGGTCGTTGCGTTATGGGACAACAGTGTCCGACGGGAGTCTGCCGATCATCTGAGCCAAGACATTCAAGAAGACGTAGCAGTAGATCTCAAAGTGACATGAAAAAGAGTCCAAGCACTTCGAACTTACGTCCAAGATCTGGACCGGCGCGCCTCTATAGTTACGCAGGTATATAAAAACATGTCTTTCAAACTTTATCGTTTATGAGGAATGCAAATTTATACACATACATACATGGATATCGGATTATTCAATAAGGACATAACAATTTTGTATATAAATAAAACAGAATAATTGAGATATTAGACTGAAATTTATTCCAGGTGCAGTACACATATTTCGTTTAACAATGGAAATCGATCTCGTTTATATGACCACTGCGAGCACGTTTGCAGCGGTCGATTCTTTGGAACCAGTTTTCCACCACTTTTTCAGATATATCGGCCGGAACGTTGTCAATGTCGTGTTCGATATTGTCTCTGAGCTCCTCTAACGTTGTTAGCTTGATGACATAAACCAATGACTTAATACAAGGGCAGCCATTTATACTTTGGGAATAGCAAAAGCAAAAAATTTTTTATTATCGAAAATAGTTTTATTGCTTTTCATAATATTCTCCTTGAAAATCAATGCACTTTTGCGTTCGTTTAAACCAATCCGAAAAGCATTGCTGCCACTGTGAATGCGGTATCTCCAAAATATGAGTTTTGAATGCCTCAACTGCTTCTTCCGGCGTAGAAGATCGTTGATCACGAAGTTTATTCTTCACGTGTGGGAACAAAAGGAAATCACAGTGTGCTAGATCAGGGCTGTATGGCGGATGGCTCATCAATTCAATGTTTTGCTCGGTCAAATATTCAATTGTTTGAACCGACCTGTGAGAGCTCGCATTGTCATGGTGGCGAATGATCTGTCGTTTTCGGTTTGTTTTTCTTATTTCTTCAAAACTTTTGGCAAACAAATAGTTGTGTACCATTCGGAATTGACCGTTCTACAACTCTCTAAAGGCACGGTTGCAACGTGACCGGCTTTTCCGAAAAAACAGGTGATCATTTGTGTTCATGTGCTTCGAGCGAGAACAACTTGTGTTGGTTTTGGCTCATCTTGAAATACCCACACAATCGACTGCTATTTACTACCGATAATAAATAGCAGTCGACTGTGTGGGTATCAGCCCGAGCTCATACATATAGATCCAAGATTCATCACCTGTGACGACTTTATAAATGTTTTTTGAAGCGCCACTATTGTATTTTTTTGTGCATTTCTTGGCATCAATCGACGCGAGTCCTTTTTTGAGCGGTTGTCAAATTATATGGTACCCAATGTGAACATAGCTTCTTAACGGCTAAATATTCATGCTGGATCTTATGCACGTTGGTGTTACTAATACCTAGAGATGTCTCGATCTCACGGTATGTTATATGACGGTCTTGCATTATCAATTCAGACACTACATTAATATTTTCCGATACAACAACATTTGCGGGGCGACCTTCACGAAATTCATCGTCCAAAGAACGCCGTCCAAGTTTGAATTCACTATACCAACGATATACTGTAGTTTTCAATGGTGCTTCATCACATATAAAGAATTCAGCTCGTCGATGCATTCTTGTTGAGATAATTCACGCTGAAAGTTATGAAAAATAATTCCACGAAAATGTTCCCGAGTTAATTCCATTTTTTCGCTAACAAAATTTTCAAGTTACTGTCAACAATAGAAATAGCGACCGGATAATGAAACTGTCAAGGCAAATATATTGTTAAAAATGACAAACTTCACGATGCAATCATCAGATCGGAGGCAACACTAACAGTGTTGCCAATTCTCGAAATATAAACGGCTACTAACGGCTAAAGGTGGTTACTCGATCGGACCATTTCTCGAGATTGCACGGTTACCGAACTTCCCCTCATATGTCAATTGTTTGACCAGCTATATAGCATGTGGCACCATCTTGTTGGAACCACATATCAATAATGTCAAATCCGTCCAATTTTGCTCAAAAATAGTCTTCCAACATGACACGATAGCGAACTCCATTGACCGTAACGTAGTGATCATTTTCGTCGATGAAAAAATATTGTCCAATCACACCTCCGTCATGAAATCCACACTTTCTCTTGAAGCATATGTAGGTTTGTTGCTGTCCAATAACCCATATTTTGCTTATTGGCAAAGCCATAAGCTTCATCGCTGAAGATGATTTTTCGATGAAATTCAGAATTTTTTTCAAATTTTGGCAGCGCCCAATCAAAGAAGCTGCGACGCTTCAAATGATCAACAGGCTTCAGTTTTTGAGTTAATTTGATCTTGTAAGGTTGTAAGCCAAGATCTTTACGTAAAATTCGCCACAATCTGGTTTGAGAGATTCCTAATACCTAAGAACGGCGTGGAATTGATAGATTTGGCTCATTTTGAACTAAAGCATTACATCGAGCGGAGCATTGTCTCACTGGTACAGGATCATCCAATATTTTGATTCGAATTTATCCACTATAGCACGCACAGCCCGTCTGGTGGGACGATTATTACGACCCAAAATTGAAATAAGCGCTCTTAAAGTAGCGACCACCGACTCAGAACTGCGGTAATAATTTTTAATAATTTACAAACGTTGCTCGTTCATCATGAAAAACGTTCAAAGTTGCATTCGTATTAAGAGACAACATTATTATGTCCCTATTGAAAAGCCGTTTATTGTTCAATTCTAATCAAATATTCTAATAAAAGGGGGTTTGTCTGTATAAAATTACAGCACTGAAAATACAGTACGTTCAATTTTTGTTGAATGAAATTTTAATATTTTCTTGTATAAAACTCGAGATACTTAGGAGAAGGACATTAAGGAATAAAACAATATAGCATTTATTTTTTTAGTAGTTTCTTTACATTTTAGCACCAATATTTCACATTAAGACAAATTGCAGGCTTTTTCAAAGTCAAGCTATGGAAGACAATGATTGAAATCAAAGTCACAAAAGTTAAAGAATAATACTTACTAATCTGAACATACAAATGATATTAATAGGCATCGATTACTTGTTTGAATCAAAATGGTGATGGTCACAGATAAAGACAAACACAGGGAACATTAAAAATTACGTTAAACAGTAAAACATTAAGATGATACAAAGAAGACAGGTTGACGGAACAGGTGACAAATCCTTTAGTCGGAAACAAACTAAAATCAATATTTAAACTACATACATGTATACAGAGGTAGTTCAAACGTTACTCTTTAATGATGTAATGTACTAAGTTAAGTAAAATATCCAAAGCCGTTACTCTTTAATGATGTAATGTACTAAGTTAAGTAAAATATCCAAAGCCGTAAGAAAGTAACAGAAACGGAGAATTACTAAAACAACTAACAACTGTATCTTGAAACACGTCATTAATGTTATTATTGTTGTATATATTTACAATTTTAAACACAAATAAATTGTATTTAAATTATCAATGTCGGATCTGAAATTCATTGTGTTGTTGTTAGTAATGTAATTAGTTTGGTGAAGTGTTTTTCCTCACATTCTGACTAAAGCATATTTCAACTTCTGGACCTTAAAATTACTTTTTTGTTTTATGGTTCTTGTTTTCAACCAATTTGAAATTTAGCCTCTCACAATTATGATATGGCATGGAGTAAATAACACTGATTGTATTAAAAGTTGTGTTTTGGCCTTGGTATGAAAGAAAAGCCTAACAAGGGGCTGTAAATTGTAATAACTTAATGTTGTTGGTCACAAAAACTAGGTACATACATATATAAAAAAAGCGGCGGTATTTAATAGTGTTATTATCCGCATTATTATTGTACATATATCAGAAATAATCATCCATGAACTTTCAGTAAGTATCTATGTAGTTTCAACGTAATTACATCTAAAATAACTTTTACATTTTACATAGTACTAAACTAATAAAACAGTATATTAAAGAACGTGTCACAAGTAATGTTGAATAAACCGGTTTCACAGTAACGTACAGCCTCGTGAAGACTGGCTAGGCACGATTTTAAAATAAAATAAATAATGTTATAGTTCCTGTATATGTATTCCTAGTAGGAAAACGATTTAAAAATTTATTTACACCTGTCGCAGTTAACAATCCACTTTTGCGAAGCACCTTCGCCTTAGCAGTTGTCAATGGCTGGACGCGTTCGCGCCCCTTCGATTTCTATCGCTAGCTGTCCGAAGGATTATTAAACCTAAGTCATATGTAAAAGCTTTCCTACGTTAGAATACATAGTTTTTCGAAGTTTCAAATATTACTATCTATGTGACATCATAAGTAAATTACTTCAACTAATCTTTAACAAATTAAAATTGTATTACCAAAAAAATTTTTGAAAAGAAAAATTAGTAAAATTAATCGAAAGAATTTAAATTCGGTAGCGTGTAGAACCTCCTCTCGCTCTTATTACTGCTTCCATTCGTCAGGGCATGCTATTGATGAAGCAGTGAATAGTTTTCTGGGAAATATTCTCCCATTCGTATAGAACGACTTGTACAAGATCCCTAACATTTTAGGAGCAGGTATGTGGCGCCTAACTGATCGTTTTAGTGCATTCTGTATATGCTTGTTTCTGGGTTTCTTGGTGGCTAGTGCATGGCTCGAGTATTCACAAATTTAAAGTGCTTCGCTAGCAAGATGGTGCCTAGCGTTATCCTACATAAATACGAAATTTTTTCCGATAAATGGAACAAATGACATTACATGTTATTCAGAGATGTTTTCTACGTAGGAATGTGATATCCCTCGTATGAGAACCAAATCTGTGCGATTATCGAAAGAAATTCCTCTCCAGAATATTATCGATCCACCGTAAAATGGGATCCTCGGAGAGTTTTTGCAGACATCAAACCTCTGTTTTGGTCTTCGCCATACACATTCACGTCCATCTCGTGAATTAAAACTACTCGTTTTTTGTCTAAAAACAAAATTCGCTGCCAGTCGTTAATAGACCAGTGTGTTTCTTTGCAAAACGCAGTTCGGTAACTCTATATTCCTAGTAAACAATGGTGCAATAGCTGGTCTTCTACTATGCAATCCTCCTTCATTATCTTCTTCCGACCGTTAGTGTAGAAATTATATATTTCAAGCCGTTGCTAGAGCTCTGTTTAGCTCTAAACTGGTATAAAGTATCACTTATCTCTTGCATATGTAGATTTCTTACGAGCTTGTCCTAGGATTCTACAGTAACTTCGAAGTTAATGAAACGTTTAACCGTTCGACTAATTGTTGATTGACTAACTTCTAACAAGTTAGCTAAATATCACTGGCCACGCCCATTGTTAACTAGAATCACCTCTTTTACTGCGTCTTCTAAGTGCACTAGACAAGGTGTTTCATTCAATGAAATTAGATTTTAAAAAATCACTAGCAAAACTAAATTTATAGCCTTTTAAAAATCACTATAAACAGCGTTAAATGTCTTATTGACAAAGAAATACAAAGTGTTACTTTATATCTGTCAAACTAATGCAGTTGTTTAGCAGTAATGACAGAGGATATCCTAGAGCAACTACACATGTTTAATGATTTAAAACATCGAAAAATTACAAATAATAGTGATAAGTTTTTCTGGTGCGTTAATTTTGCCCATGAGTTTATATCATTTACTACATTGACAAATTATTCTGTTAAATCGTTTGTGATTTGATGTTTATTCGACATTTGCATTTGATAATTTCAGTTCATATTTTTTGACGTTTGGATTTGATTTGAAATTTCAACACATGTAAAAAACTAAGTTACACTAGGTTAAGACAATACGTTTACAATTTATAAAAAAATCCAATTTTAACCGCTTTTATACATCGTATATGTAACGCAAAAATTTTTGAAAAAATTTCTGTTCTCTGCGTATTAAATCAACGAAGCAAAAATATTTGTTTTTATTCTGTGCAAGGTATGCAAGTTTACATGCAAATATAAATAACATTTTCATAGGTTCAGCTCCGCCATCACGTGTGGGTTCTCGTTTAGATATTGCATCGGAGTGCGGATCTCTAACAGCACCTGTCACACCTAGAAGTAGTCCACCTGTAACGCCAAGAAAACGAGAAAAACTATCTCAAAAGAAATCCATATCCGTACCATTACAAGAAATGGCAGATTCATAGCTAATGCTATGTAAATGAATTTGCACGTATGTATTTACATGTTTAGAATAGCAGCTAATAAAACAATGTTAATACATATATTGTTAAGAAATAGTATAAATTTATTAGAAATATTTATATAGTTCTGTTGCTGATACAATTACCTACGCTCATACAATATATCATTACATTATCTTATCTAAGACTACTGCTTACTTTTGGTTAAAATACAAGAATTATACACATTTATTTTAAAGTATATTCTTTAAAGTAATACTAAAATATAATTATTAAGATGTTGACTTGAATTAAATTCGTTTAGTTAAAGCTTGTAAATTCCACAATGTTTATCAAAAACTATTTAAAGAAACAGTAAAGGTTGATGTATAACCCCTTTCCACATTAATATTCGTATTCTGTATACGTATTTCGACAACTAAGTTGTTATCATCAGCACATAATGCCAACTAAGTCATCAGCAGATAATTAAACAGTGTCGCACGAAACAAATTTCGTACACGATCTATACCATCAAAAGCCAAAATACACACTGTGTGCGTTTTGGCTTTCGATAGTATACAGAATACGAGAATTAAGGGATTATATATCGACTTTAAATGATTAAGTTAACCAACCACAGGCTGCTCCATCAAATTTACTTTCAAAACAATAAACACATCCATTATCTATATTGATCATTGTCAATTCAACCAATGAATACGTTTCCATCATTATTAAACATTACTCTGACAAAAAATAGTATCTACATAAATATAGCATTTGCAAAAAATGTTTCGCTTGCTATGAAATTATACTTAAAAATCTTTGACAAAAATAATTATCGATATTAATTTATGAATTTAACAATATACAATATATTATAAATAATATTATTTACTATATACGTGTGTAATAAGAAACGCAGACCAATATCCCACGAAGGGAAAGTTAATGGGAGGATGGGACTCAGTAAGTAGGTAACACTCAGTTTCAGTTTAGTTATCCGTTGCATATGACACATGTAACAGTTTTTGTCGAAACGAGTGCAGCGTATGCAAAACGCTTCGAAGATGTATTTTTGTGTGAGTACCGTAAAGATTTTAAAAAGACAATTGCAACGGCAGCTAGGTACTTATACAAGTCGAAAGACTTCATCAGATGAGTAAGATGTTATCAACAAATTGAAAGTGCAGTTGATGTTGGAAGATACGTGGAAACTCAGACTACAACAAAGTGACAGGATAAGGTTATTATTAGTTTATTTAATATACTTCACAATCCAATTGATGTTGATATAGACTTTACGATTGATATTATGAAATGCTACTTCATACTACATAACTTTGTTCGCAAACATGAAGGATATCATTTTGATGATACTATAAATGTAAATAGTTCTGTCATCGTTTTCGCGAAGCATTGACAAATTGTTTCTTTAAGTAATAACGGACATTATCGTAGAATTTAGTTTTATTGGAATGTGTGCTTATCAATTATTTTTTGTTCCCCTCTGCATTTGTATTAAAAGTTTCAAATAAACATAGGCCAGGAAAAAACTATCACAATTAACACTTTGCCTATAACAATTCGAGATAATTAAAGTGAACATAAATATTGGCTTGATGACAATTAGAAGCAGATTTACACGAATAGGATATCACTTATCAAAGCACAATTATTAAATCGTTGTTCTCGGATATATAAATCAGTAGAGACTTGTCCGATGTTGTCTTTAGAGATCAATCATCTGGGTCTGGCTGACCACCTAGACGGAAAATATGATCCGTATTATTATTATTTATTATTATTATTATTGTTAATAATTATTATTATTGTCAACACATCATTCAAGGCACTATAAAACACCCTATGAAAGTTCAAATCTGGCATTGCTTTAACACGCGGAGTTGCAGAATTTTTATAAGGTGTTTGCCAGTATTTTAAATGTAAACTTATACCAAAAATTACTTTAAAGATTGATAAAAGTGATTTGATGGTTTAAAGATAACAAATTAAATCTTACAAGGCCACAATTCAAAAACATCGAAACAAACTCTGCAACTACGAATTATACGGAAACACTATAAAGCTATTCTTAAAAATAATGGAGACCATGGTGTATGGTCTCTATTACTTTTAAGAATAGCACAGTGTGCTTCGATGAATCGTGGTCTTGCAATATTTAGTCTGTTATTTTTAAACTATCACAACATTTTTATCAATCTTAAAAACCGTTTTTTGGTACAATTTTACGTTTATAATACTTTATATTTATCTGGTGTTTAATTTTACTACGATCTGACACATAATTTCCTACACATTCTATTTTTATCTAGTTATGTTTTATGGGAAATGTATCCATATCCACACGCGATGGATTCTATGTTTCAACTTTAGAATAGTTAAGAGCACAGATTATAAATAAATCGTTGATTTTCGCATAAAATTGTGGATTCGAGTTAATGGAATGGTTGGGATTCTAGTAGTCTAATTTTTCTAGATTTTTTGAATATTTTATTTGTAATATGATGATACAAGATTTGTACAATAATTAGTACATATTCTGCATTATTCATAATTAAAGCTGCTTCTTTTCTAATGTGAAAGTTATAGAACGAGCTTTCAAATTGAAATAGACATAATTATATAAAAATATCTGTTATAGTGCATATTCCATACAGGCCAGTAATTCAGAAAATATAGCAGTATATTGGAATGAGAAATATAATTTTATTTTCCACATTTGCTCACACATAACGTAACGAACGCCTTTAACAACACATTTTGTATAATTTTATCAATTTTGTAAAAGTGTTTAGGATTAGCAAATGCGTAAAATGCGTGAGGTTTGTATTTGTATTATTTAAATGTCTCACATACAAATATCTTAGTATATTACATTCTTTAACTATTAACTATAGCAATATGACGTACTTCTCTTTAGCGTAACAAACAATATTTCATTCCATTTCATCAGATAAGACACTATTTAGAATATTAAGAACATTTCGATTATTTATTGTAATTTTTTATTATTAAATAATTCTGTTATAAAATGTTTATTACAATTGAATAATAGGTAAATAATATTCATCTAACCTAAAAATATGTCAGATAGTACATTCACATTTACATTATAAATTAAATTTAGGAATGTTCTAATAAAATAGTTTTCTTACATATATTTCGCAAGTTTTGACAAGTGAGCCAAACGGCAAATTTCAGTTTTATCAAATGCCTAGATGTGTATAACGAAAGTCAGGAATTGGAGAGTGTGAAAATTAGTAAGATTGTTTACAAACACGGTGAATATTGATAAAGAGATGTCCGACAAATTTTACACAGCCTATGTAGCAATGCATGTACAACGCACAATGTTTACACTAAAATGGTTCTCAAATATCTCAGTCAGTCATAAAACAACTTGCTTCGGAATCTAATTTGATGGGAAAAGCCAACACAAGTGATGAAATGTGGACTTTTGAGTGCGATTTAGAAATAAAGCGACAGTCAATGCACCAGAAAACTCACATCGCCAAAAATGAAAAAAACAAGAATTAAAAAATTGAAATTAAAGGCAATATTGATATTTTTCTATATCAACAATGTAGTCACGTTATTAGCAACATTACCTCTAGGTTCTGGCCAAAATAAGAGAACTGGGAAGAAGTTCGAGTTGTGAAAAACAACTGTTTTGTCGGCAAAACGACTTCTGGTCGATAAGAAGATGCCAGTAACTAAGTCACCCACCGCGCTCGTCAGACTTAGTAAAATCTAATTGAAAAGAAGGTAAAACAAAAATGGCGGCGTCACTGAAAAAGTTGACGTATGATGACTTGCAACAGTTTCCAACAATAGAAAATTTGTATAGAACAGTCTGTAGATACTGAAGGTCATTACGTTAAGGAAATAATAATGATTTTGCAAAATTTTGATAAAAAGCTACAAGTTGCTACTAACTTATTTAATTACCATACCTGATATAAATATTTTGTACTTCAATCGTCTTCTATGACTTGAATATTGAAATAAATGTATATAGTGTAAAAATTATTCTTGGAAATATCTGATGTCTTAAATTATTTAATTATAAATAAAAGTTTAATAGTTCAAATGTCATTTAATGAAATCAAGGCACTTAGTCTTTTGAAATGTTAGAATTAAGTCGGCTGGTATATTATGGAGTTACATGTAAATCATTTTAAAACGTTTTTTATCGTTCCCAGTATGTTATTTGGTTTTCTAACAGAAACAGAACTATATAGAAATGTTATTAAAATGTTACTGTTGATAGGCTTCTATTTTCGTAATGAATTTTTAGAACAAGTACAGTTTGATTGTACGATTTACACAGATATAAATAAAGTAATGTGAGTAATAATGTTGATAAATTTACAGTTTGAAATAAATTGGATAAAACTACTGCAGAAAGGAACGTAAGATATCTACTAAAATCTTTGTTCGTGAAATCTAACGAAGTATTTTAATTTAATCGAATTTGTTTCAAACATGTTAAGAATGAAAATACGTATATTTCCAATTTGCCAATAAATCATCCCGTTATAAATTTTGTTACCTTGCCGTTGATTAAAGTGTAGATATACAAGTTACTTAATAAATGATATACAAGTATTTCATATTTTCCAAGTTCTTATAGTTAAACTTTTATAGATTATATAGTAAAGACATACATACATATACATATGTAGCTAGGTATGTATAATGTGTAACATTGCACTGTACAAATGTAATATTCATTTTAACTATATCTTCATTATGTTTATTGTGAGTAACCTTTGAACACAAAAATATAAGCAAAAGTAAGCAAAGAATGATAATATTAATATTACCGCTGAAAGCCAAAACGAACACACACAGTGTACGTGTTGGCTTTCAGCGGTACGGATCGCGTGCGGAATTTGTTTTCGTACGGGTATTTTTACCGTAGTTTTCCAGGTGCGACACTATTTAATTATCTGCTGATGATGACAACTTAGTTGTGGAAATACATATACAGAATACGAAAATTAATGTAGCAAGGGGTTATATATCAACCTTCAATAATTAAATTAATATTACAATTTAATGATTATATTACATATACAAAAATTGACACATGTCTATACTGTCCATATTATTCAAAAAGTGTGCTCAAAAAATATAATGTATTCAATTGAAAAATTCAGTTGTCTTTGAAATTCTCTGAACATTTTAAAGTATAATGCGTCAATAACTTTGGCTTATTGAAGATATCCACTTTTGAGTTATTTCTGATTACATACAAACTCAGGCCTCTTGAAGATATTTTCTCAGATCTTCCTTGTTGGCTATATATTGTTTACGTAAACTTATATCTAATTTATTCAAGGTTAATAATAATAAGACCTGGACTCTGGGACGGGTGAAAAGGTGTATTTAGAGCCTTATACAGCATCCATTATTTAACGTTTCTAGGCAATGCTTTAGTAAGTAGTTATCTAGTTGGAAAGTGTAATTATTCCCTACCTCTAATTTTTCGGCACTTTTCTGTAATTCAGCTCACAATATTTTCAAGTATTCTCGTATCATCAATAAATCATAACCGACTGACCCCATTACAACCCATACTTTCCCAAATCACGAGTGATCCATGTATTACGGTAGATATTAGACTTTTTTTCGCATGAATGTTTTTTCTAGCTACACGCCCGTGGAAACTAGGTACTCATAACTCCTTTCCAACCGTTTCTTAAATTTCTTTACCATAGTTTGTTGTAATGACTTAGAGTATTTAATATTTTTGTTCGCCCCTACCTTACCTTCTTTATTTGTCTAATCAGAAGCTATTGTTTCGAAAATCAATGCATCGATTTTATTTTCGATATAGAAGTGATGTCAACCTTCTTATCTTAAAAGGAACACCTATATACTATTTCATTTTTAGATAGCTGACATTTTACTTTGAAAAGGGAAATTGGTCATAAGAGATAATACCCAGAAAAGTTATTACTGCATATCTTCATGATTTTTAAAGTAAAATAGAACAAATGTGGAATCGTTTAGATTCGTCTTTTCATTAGCTTGCCAAAAACGTAAAACTATTTAAGATAAAAAAGTTGGCTTAACTTCTGGTGAAACTGAAAGTAAAATTAAATTTTGAATAACGTCGAAGTTTAGTAAATCGAAAAAAATCGACTTTCTTTTTCTCACAAGGATAGTTTAGTTCTTATTGCTATTTAACACATGTAGTTCAAATTAAGCAAATGTAGAAATAAAAGTTGTTACAGTACATTCTGATATTTTTATGGTAACGTAGAATAAATATGATATTATTGGCAAAACGTAAAAATATGCAGGATGTTCTATTTAACATAAGAAAACGCTTAAATTTAGCACATAGAAAATAATATCGACATGAATATTCTCATAATGATAGCTTCTTTCTTTCAAAAGTAGAAGTGGGCAGTTTTGGACTTCACTCTATATTTGTATTTTTGGATCAGTAAGTATTTGAAAAAAAAATGAAGTACCGTATTATATTATTTATTATTACAACAGAAAACTATAAATATAAATATATATGTTTGATATAAAAACCTTCATTTTAAGCCATGATTTATTAGTTAATAAATCAAGATACTGATTTAACTAACCGTTACATTCGTCCCTTTTTGAAAGCTTAGTTTTTCTTATGTCTTCCTTGAAGTACTTAGTACTACCTTCTTTTTCGTCTCAGTTCATGGTACCTAATTTCTTTTTCTTTTTGGGGAGATCCTTATCGTGTTCCTTGTCAGTGTCATTTAATAAATTTTCTTCTAAGTCAAGTTCGAAGAAAGTTGTTAGAATTGAATTAATCAAAAAAAAGCAACATAACCCTTACCACATCAATGTTCGTACTCTCTATATGTATTTCGACAACTAAGTTGTCATCATCAGCAGTTAATGATCGCGTTCACAAGACATCTATCAATATTTCTTAGTCCTAAAACTAAAAACACTTGTACTAATGTGCGCCATCGCAATCACCAACAAACCATTTTAATGGTCGTGTCTTCCTGGAACTCATAGAAGCCACAATATAGTATCGGACTTCTATCCGCATTAATCACACGTATTTTATTTTTCACAGTAAAAATCGTAACTGTTCAATTCGCGATAATTTTTTATATTTTTGCTTAAATTAGACAAGTTGCGGCTACCCTATGATTACTTTCTAATACATGTTTTGCTAAACTGTATTTTTCAGACCCATTATATTTAATGTGCGAGATATGTTCTTTACACCGGGTTCGTATCAAGCGTTTAATTTGCCGATGTATTCTTTATCACAATCTCAAAAATTTATTTCTTATATCCCCGATTTCTGATTGAATTCGACTTTATCTTTCGCATTTCTTAATTTGAATCTACGTGACATTTTGCATCTAATAGCATACCATTTTTCAACTTTCGTTACTATGATTAATGAAAAGATTTGTTCTTTAAATTCGAATCTAAAAATTATTTATAATTGCCTAAGTATTATCAACTAATACTAAAAAAATATAAACATAATAATTGTGAGTTTCGTTTCAGATTATTTTTATAATTTCAAATTTATAACGGGAAGAAAAAGATGACACATTTGTTGCATTAAAAGTTATAAAATTCCATCCATATATATTAATGTAACCTATGATTTGCATATTTGGAAGACATGTAAAAAAATCATGTAAAAAATTGAGGAGTAGTTCCTAAAAATAGAGTGTAGACAGATCTTTCTGCTAAAATAAAAGATTTGCGAATATGTATTTTAATTTAACTTTTATGTGATTTAAGATTTTAGAGTAGCTCGCATATATTTTTCGTTATAAAATTTGTTATGTGAACGTTTAAATGTAAAAATTAATTTCGGGATTATCATAATGAATATGAAACATATGTCTGTATATACATACATATAAACTGATTAGACTATTTTTTATGGTTACTTGCCATCGCATTGGCTTATACGAATATGTAGCATTAGATTAATTGTAAACGAAAGTTAAAAAACTGTTTTATCTGTGTGGTCTATCTGACCTAGTGAAATTGAACAATATTTGGTTTATTCTGACCATAATTTGATTTGGTCCACTCTGTGATATGATACCGACTCCTTGGCAGTAGTGATTTGTAACGTAATTTGCAGATTTGGTAGAATATATGTATTAAGGTACAAATAAAATTTCAACATGCCTTTTCAATAATCTTATAATTTTTAAATTCATTATGGCCCTTGATTCTTTAGCACAAAAACCAAATGTGTGTTATTCTGTTATTCACTCCTTTGATTTGTACGAATTGTTACAGAAGGTTGATATTAAGTAAACATTAAAAAAGGCATGCCGAATAAATTGTTCTTATATCTGTACCTGATTAGTAAAGAGAGTTAAGTCACAAAAGTATAATGTTCACAAATCGTCTTCAAACATTTGTTTAGGACGTAATTATAATTTCATAAAAATAATACCTCCGTTATACTATTATTATGAAATTATTATTATTATTATTATTATTATTATTTAATAAAATATATGAATAATTATCATTGTCGAAATTATTGAAATAATGCTGATATAACAATTTCCTAAGAAAAATGGACTTTATTCACATAGGTTTTAACAAAATGAACTTAACTTAGGACTCCCTCGACCTGTTCGAAAATAACAGTTCTTTACACTTTTAACAAAAAAAAACACTTAACGATACTTTATTGTGACATCTATTCACTACAATATAAAACGTCAGTTATAAAGCATGCATAATGCATTTTACAGTATATTCTTATAATAATAATGAAAACGTTTTGGCATCCATTTCAATAATGCAAGTACTGGAATGGAAATTATGTTTTACTACAAGGGCGGTCCCAGAAGTACCCGACCCAACAAAGAAAACACAAAAATTTTAGAAAGAAATATATTTATTTTTCAACATAATCTTCTTTCAACCCTATACATTTTCCCAGCGATGTTCAATAAGATCAATATCTTTTTTATTATAAGCACTGTCTTGCTCCTCAAAATAGCCATTAACTGCCGACATCACTTGTTTATCGTTGGAAAATCATTGACCACTGAGCCATTTTTTCAAGTTTGGGGACAGAAAATAATTCGAGGAGGCTAAATCTGGCGAATAAGGTGCATAAGGTAGCAATTCAAACTTTAATTCATTAAATTTGGCCATTGCAATAACGGATTTGTGAGCTGGTGCATTGTCTCGATGAAAGAACACTTTCTTCTTAGCCAAATGGGGCCGCTTTTGCTTGATAGTTTTTCCTTTTTCAAGATAGTCAATGAAAATTATTCCACGCGCATCCCAAAAAAACCGATGCCATGACCTTGTGAAACGGTCTTCGCTCCTTTTGACTAAATTGTTTTAATTGTTCTTTTGCCTCGGGTGTGAAGTGATGGACCCATGGTCATGAAACGGCGCAAAAATTCTGCCTTGTTGCTGGGAAACTTCGCTAAACACTTAATTGAAACATCTTCGCGACACTGTTTCTGCTCGAGTGTGAGCAGACGCGGCACCCATCTTGCACACTGCTTTCTCATGTCCAAATTTTTAGATAATATGCGATGTACCGTACTTTTTGAAATGCCTACTATGTCTGCTAGCTCGCGCACTTTCAGTCGACGATGATCCAGTACCGCTTTGTGGATTTTCTTCACCATTTCTGGAGTCGTCACCTCATTTGGTCGACAGTGGTCGACAATGTTCGTCTTGGTAGCTCAAGCGGCCTCGTTTAAACTGTGCTACCCAATATTTCACTGTTGTAAACGAAGGAGTAGACTCACCCAGAGTAGAATCCAGTTCAGCTTTTATATCGGTTGGGCTGACACCTTTCAAATAAAAGTATTGTATCACGTAACGATGACCAATGTTCTCCATTTTTACAAATTCACTGAAAGCGTTAACTATTGATGGCTGCCAAACAAATACTAAACAACGTGAAGTCTTCAAATTTGAAACATATGCTTTACGGATTGTGTACTTTCTAATAGAGTGATATTTTTCAAACAACTACCGCCATCTCCAGGTCAGGCCGGATACTTAGGACCACCCTCGTACAAATGGGTTTTAATGTATTTCTTACAAAGTTTGCGACACTGTTTAATTTTTATTAGGTCTGTTTAAGTCTACTTCTTGAAATTCAGCTTGAGTAGTCTTTCTTAAAATACATCTTTCAGTGCGCATTTGCAAATATGCAGCTTCTAATATTTCAAAATTACTACTTTTTGTGAGTAAGAAGTAGTATTGAATATTAATTGAAAATTACAGAAATTTTCTGCCCTTTCATTTGGTTTTGAAGTAACCTATAATCAGCGTCGACCTCAAGACTCCATGGCGAAAGCTTATGAAATATATAGTTATAGTACCACCATTTGCAATATTTTACATGTTCGATTTAACATTTTTTCGTCGTCTGAGGAAAGCAATTACTTTGTTGTACATATGCAATAATTTTATAACACAGATATATAAGATACACGATCATATAACCAATAAATTAGGTTAACTCAATGAGTTTATAATATTATTTGAATTAAGTTACTTATGTCCTTCTGCTTCAAAAAATTTTTGGACTTAACCCTGTATATTTCTCGCTATCTTTGTTATGACGCGGTGTGGGGCTTTCTTACCTACGCAATAAGAGAGAGGGGAGAGAATTACTAGCGGATTACTTACTTCCCTGTTCCCACTTATGCGTATTCTCCAATTATTTTTATCTGTTGCTTGTACTGCTATCTCATTCCATTCCATAATCATCTCATTTAGATACCTACCCACTTCGTCATTCCACTTCCTGCGCGATCTACCTCTTCCCTTCTTTTTTGGTTTTCCATCATTCAAACTCGCCTTGTTAACCTTTCTGGGTTTATCCTCATTAGATGTCCGTACATTTCTCTTTACCTGTACTATTCTTCGGTGCTCCCTGAACAGCACCCATAGTTCCAATCCATATGTTAGTGTGGGAAAGTGTTATAGTGCATTATGAATTCTTATATTGGTGTTTATTGATAGCTCTTTTCTATTGGTTATGTTTTTACTCACTTGATAGTATAATCTAATTCTAGCTTCATTCGCTCCTTTACTTTTTCCTCCGTTTTTTCATCCTCCAACAATGTGACTCTTAAGTATTTGAACTTGGAAACTTGTTCAATCTCTCTGTTCTCTAAATTTAACTTTATTTGCGTCCTGGTCTTCGTTATTCCAATCATTATTGGTTTTTAAATGTTAATGTGTAACTCTTTCTTCTTTAACTCTTCGTTCCATATTCTCACGTTGTTTGTTCTTAGCCGCCTAAATAAGCTTTTCTTGTTTTCTGCTTGCAACTTTTTGCTATATCAACCATAGTTAGGATGAACAAATATGAACTGACTGCCTCCCTGCATGACTCCGGGTTTAATAATGAAGGTCTCTAATCTGGTGTTGATTCTCACGTAGTTCTTCCTACATTTGTAGAGGCCTCCAATGTTGTCTACGAACTTTCTGTTTTCACGTTTCTTCTTTAGGGTTTTATATATAAGTTCTGTGTTGACTGAGTCTAACACCTTCTGGAGGACTATGACGTACATGTTTATTTCTTCTACCGCATTTACTGTTCTTTCTGCTAGTTGTTTTATCACGCGTACCGCATCTGTTACACCTTTGCCCGCTCTGAAACCATTCTACTCTTCTATCATTTGTCCTTCAGGCGCTCTTTTCAGTCAGAATACTTTCATATGTTTTCTTTGCTGTGCATAGTAGCGAGATATTCCATAGTTATCACAGATCTTAGCATCACCCTTTTTGTAGATCGGTAGTATCACTGCAACACTTTTTCCCTGATCCTCCATGTATTTTGGCATTTCCACTGTTATCGTGTCATGGCGCCTTGCCTATTTTTAGTTTCTGCAGACCTTTTTCCAGTTCTTACATTGTTATCTTCAGCTCATTTTCGCCTGTCGCTCACAGAGTCTGTGTTCTGTCAAATCTCATCTGATACGTCTTCCTCCTTCCCTGAACCGTCAGTAGTTCCTGGAAATACTCTCTCCATCTTTACATGGTTCGTCTCTCATTTGTAATTATTTGATTCTTCTTGTCATTTATGTACCCAGTTCCATTTCGTTTATCTTTTTTCAAGTTACCCACCACTCGGTAGAATAGCTTCTAGTTTTCCTTCAAATTTCTCTGCATTGTTATGCCAAAAGTCTCCCATGCTTCCCTTTTTGCAGCGATAACTCTTTCTTTCTTTTGGTTTCTTGCCGCTTTATAGATTTCATAAGTTTCTACTTTTCGTGTATGCAAGTGTTTCTTCCATGCTTGTTTCTTGGTTTTTATACACTGCTTTATTTCGTCCGACCACCATACTGTTTGTTTTTTATTCCTTATTTCGGTCGCTCTTCCGCATATTTCTTCGTCGCTTTTTATTCGTACCAGCTTAAGTAGCTCTCACAGCTCATACACTCTCAATACTTTTACTTCTAGTACCAATCCGTCAAGCTTTTTTTGAACCGTATTTCTATACTTTTTCCTTGTGATATCCTCCCTCGGCCTGTGAGATTTTATTTTCTGTATCTTATTTATTTTCTCTCAGACTTCCCCAACACCTCTATCATTAACAATTCTTCCTAATGAAGCTACCACCAGGTAATGGTCGCTTCCTATTTCGAAGCTCCTTTTCACCCTCGTGTTCCTGACCCTCTTCATTAGACTTCTTAAAACAATTACGTAGTCTATGATAGATCTCTGCCTTTTACTATTTCATACTCCTGTATATTTATGTATGTCTTTATGTTCACATTTTGTGTTGGTCATTATTATTTCATTGTCTATGCACACACCTAGTAAACTTGTTCCATTATTATTTATATGT
Organism: Dermolepida albohirtum; assembly: GCA_031893035.1. Lineage (NCBI taxonomy): Eukaryota > Metazoa > Arthropoda > Insecta > Coleoptera > Scarabaeidae > Dermolepida > Dermolepida albohirtum. The sequence goes on along the minus strand of JAVIWB010002126.1, from coordinate 55,928 downwards.
TGTTCTCCGAATCTTCTTATTATGGTGCATATTTATTTATTTTACTTTTTTTCATGTAGGTTTAAATAAAACTCATCTTTCTATGCCGCGCATTCACTCTCATTCGGGCCAAAGGCTACAATCAAATTAATCCAATTCTTCTTCAATTTTTTATTCTGTTTTTTATTTATTAAACAAAGTACCCCTTCTTTCGCCCTTCCGGTGCGCTCCACCCCACTCTATATCAGTAGATGCTCGCCTACTATTTCGGTGCCACTTTCCTTCGTTTTAGCCTGTATTAGCCCTAGTAACTTTACTTTTAATCTCTCAAACTCAAACATCATTTCCTGCTCCTTTCCACTCAAGTTCTCAATATTCCATGTGCCTATATACATCTTACTATACATTTCTTCCCTCCCTAGGTTATTCCCTATTTTTATGTCATGTCCTTTTTCATTGCTTTTTTCGTCGTAATACTTAGATCGTCCTGCATTCCAGCTAGTTAGGTTTTTCTCTTACGTGTAGCTATAGCCTTCCACATCTATTCATCGAAGGAATCTCCATGAGGGAAGGAAGGAGCACAAGAGAGGTCTTGTACTCTGCGTTTTAAGCTGATACTCGCTGCTATAATCTTCTCCTCTCCTTCCAGTATGAATTTATCGTACCCTATGTACGCTCTGAGTCCTCTCTGCCTGATCTCCTTCATTTCTATTACTAGTTCCTTCCTCTTTTCCTGAACCTTTTTAGGCAGGACCTCCTCAATGTAGGTATATACCTGTGTTTTTTAAATTCCTCGCACTCTTATACATTGGTGTTCTAGTTGTTTCCTTTACTCCTTTGATAATGATGGATCTCGACCTATTTATTCTCTCTATTTTTTCCAATTCTTTTCATTATTTTCCTTGCGACCCCTTTTATTATCATGTTTTTCTTTCTTATTTCTCACTTAGATTTTCAGGATTACATTTTCTGATTTAACCGCTTGCATTTCTTCATCAAATTTATCTATTTTATTATTAAGCACCTTCTGATTATTTTAATTTTCCTGAACCGTTTCTTCCACTTTTACTCTATTCACCATATCCACCATCGCTACGGCACTGATTAATCCTACTCCAAAGCCTACATGTACAATTAGTTGCCAGTCACCTTTGCGTTTACACCACTAGCGCGCGAGCTCACGTACCTTTATCAGCTAACCTCACAATTTACGCCCGACCACTCTAACTCTTTTAATTGTTTTTAATCACTTTCTCCCTTCATTTATTGACTCACACTATACGTCACGCACCCAGCCACTCTTCCGGCATTATTCCGCCTTCAATTAGTCACAACATCGTCCAGATTTTGGGTCTAATATTAGTGAGAAATTAAACGCGCGTACTCAGATATGCAGCACAAACATAACTTCTAGTAGCGGATTAAGTAAGTCAATAATCTTAGTTTCTTAAGTTTTGGACTCAACCCATTATTCCTTTCAAGTACAGATATGTTACTGTAAGAGAAAAAAACTGTTTTTAAGAAAAGCATAAAGTTTATATTACAAACATACTTTATAAGGAAATTAATGTAAAATAGAAAACGATATGTTAGCATAAACATTAATGAAAGATATTAAGTTAATAGCTGATAAAATTATATTATTGTATGTAAACAATTATACAGTAATAATGCTCTTTCTCTCACATGTATAATTTTGTATAAATAAATTTTGTAAAAAATATTGATAACATTGTTTTTTATTACCCACTTTCTGGAAGACTATAATTTTTATTTATCACTACTTTTTTTGTGATATACTGTTACTGAGTGGTAGTAACGCATTTCAAAGCAAGTAACACTATATTGTGTTTCTGTTTGATCAGAGATTGGCCATATATTACAAAGGGTACTAGGAAAGTTTTGCAATACAGCTTTGTTTATTTAATTTTTTCAAACTAATTTCCTCTACACTTAATACACCTTTCCATCCTCCGAAACCAATCCTTAAACCAGCTCTGCCAAGTTTCACTAGGGAGTAAAGCACACTCGTTGTCCCAAGCCCGCAGATGGTCCTCATCACTGGAAAACCGCCTCCCTTTTAGGTTCACTTTCACATGCGGGAACAGTGCAATGTCAGGAAACAAGATCTGGACTGTAAGGAGGGTGCTCCAGAAGTTTCAATCCTGTCGTGGTCAAATATTCGTTGCAGGCTTTGGCGCGGTGAGCTGGGGTATTATCGTGATGGAGGAACCAGGTGTCCATTCTTGAATTTGGCCGCAGGTTCTTCATAGATCCAATGATTTTTGGCAGGCAATGTTCAGTATACCACTTAGTTGTGACTGTCTTCAGTGTGTCCAAAACGACGCGTTCCACAATTCCACTCGATTTGAAAAATACAGCTCATTTTCTTCTTTACAGGTCGGGATTTTCCGACAACTACGGGTGTGTCCTCATCATCAAAGACCCAAACTTTGTTCTGAGCTTTGGTCGACACACCGTAATAGTACAGCCAAACCTGTCACGATGTTGTTCACATACCGAGATTGTCCCTAATTAAACTTTTTTAGCATCTCCCGGCACCAAGTCACACGTCGTGTCATCTGCTCTTCAGTCAGTCGATGCGACGCCCAGAGAGAACAAAGTATCTTCACGTGCAAATGATCATGCAGTATCGAACAAATTGCTGGTGTATTTAGGCCTGAAGTACTCTCTATCTGTTGGTAGGTCACTCGCCTGTCCTTGCCAAGCATTTTTCTCACAGCAGTAACGTTTTCCTCCGTAACTGACGTTCGTGGCCTTCCCGGTCTCTCAGCATCCTCCACAGTTAAATTTCCACTTTAAAATTCTCTATACCACCTGAATATCGTTGTGAGATGTGGATAAACATCAACTAGTGCAAGAGTCATTTCTTCGAAGCACTGGTCTATGTTTAAACCACGCACGAGATTATAACGCAAAACTGCCCTTATCTCGTTTCGTGATCACGATGCCATCGCAAGCATTTTACACTCTCACTAAAGAATAACTGAGCCCATGGACATGGCGCGGCTGCTACTATGCACGTATGAACATGCCTCAACATGCAGCAAGAAGCAGCTTCCTACGATTCATTGTTGCGTCATATTGCAAAACTTTCCTAGTACCCTTTGTATGTATTTAATTAAAATGCTCATCTAGAAAATCAGTTCTTTTTTCATATTTTTATAATTTCAAGTTACATTTGATTAGTGCATTCATAGTTTTTTAATGTTCGTGTTCTTCAATACAATTTCTCTCCAGAGTTTTAAAATGGCTTTAGAACTTAAGCTGTTTCTTATCCAACCTTACGTTTGAAGTAGTAATAAAGTTGATGATGTATAGATTTATTCAAAATTAAAGTACATCAGGTCGAATTACCAACTTTTACAAGGATCCCATGCAATTAAAAAAACCTAGAGGGAGTTGAAAAATTGTTTTCGAAAACTGGCAGTTCTAAGAAGATCAAACAGTGGAATAGTTAAGAAACTGTCAATCAAGTTGTAAAAATTAATGAAAATTAACTAGAAACATATGTTCGACAATAAAGTAACGAATTAATCCTTCTGTTAGTTCATTTCAAACATTAAAAAATGGCATGGTTTTATAAACAGAAATACCTTATATTAGAAAATATTTAAAAGCTACATACCAGGTGTACCGGAAAGTCATTACCGGTTTTCTAAAAGATGTCGCTAGGCTTAAGTATGCAATGTTATGATTTGACACATATGTCATTTTATTCTACTGACATCGAGCTTCAAAGCCATACAAGAAGAACAATATTTTCATCATTTATTATGTTTTTGAATTAATAAAATAAATTTAACTTAGCTATTATAGGTGATTTGCATTACGTGCATGAAAAAAGTAAATCAAATACCTTTGAAGGTTAAGTAACTAACTTAACAGAGATAGCTTGACGAACTTTTCAATTGAACACTATAGAAAGGGAGATAGATCACTACGATGATTAAAAGGTATAATGAATGCTGTGTATGTGAACAAATTGTGCTTCTACCATATGCAGAGCAATAAATTACATTAAAATGATTGTATATGCAGGATAATGATCCGAAGCATGTTTCTCGTAAAGCGAAAACATGGTTTCGGCAAAATAACTTTTGGGTTGGCCGGCACAATCGCCTGACTTAAACCCAATTGAGTTAAAAAAGACTGTATCTACTGCTAATCCGCAAAGTATTGACGATCTGTGGAGAATATGCCAAACCGAATGGCAATCAATTTCAGCAAAGACATGTAGGCAACTGGTGAACTCGTTGCCCCACAGGTATCAAGAGGTGATAAACAATAAAGCTCAAGCAACAAAATATTAAGTGTTTCAAACCAATTAACTACGTAAAAAATGATATTTGGTTAATATTTTGGCATGACTACTATTTTAATGCACAATTATTTTGTTTGTCCTAGAATATAAACAGTTTTATTTCCCCTTTGGTATTAAGAAACCCATTTATTTATTGTTATAGTTATATAACATGTTGAAATAAAGGGTTCAATAAACTTGACACTCTTTTATTTAACGTATAAATTGATATTTAAAAAAAAATAATTCATTATCCATCCTATTAGTGATTACATTAAAGGAATCATAATTAATGTCACATAAACGCGGTAATTGGTTAAAATTATTACAGATGATGGAAGATAATCTTACGACACTTTTGTTTGGTGGACAATAAAAGAAGTTTTGATGACGGATATTTATTCTTGGTGCATTAAAATTCAAACGTTATATAAATGCATTGGGATTAATATGAATAACATAAATTGAGCACAATATCAGTGCTTCATATTCTATTTTTATTGAGAGAAATGTAGTATGAAAGTGAATGTAAAATACCTCATACCATATTAATATTTGTACCTTAAATACGTATTTTGACAGGTAATTTTTATGGAGCCTGTGGTTGATTAACTTGATCACTGAAATTAAAAGTCTCAGGTCGAAAGGCTGCTTTTATTTAAAAGCAGATAAAGGGAACAAGTTAGTAATTTTGGACAAAAGTGATTATTTTCAAAGAGTAAGAAACTTAATTTTAGAAGGACCATATGTTGAATACACGAAAACTTCATTACCAAAAATGATTAGAGATACAAAAAACGTGTTAAAAAATTGTCCAAAGTTAATAACCCCGAACAAGAATTACAGAGTAAGTGTAAGTAATCCGTTGATTCCTAGACTATATTGTTTGCCTAAAATACATAAACCAGGCAACTCAATGAGACCAATTGTCTCAGGGATCAACTCCCCTACTTACTTGATTTCAAAATGGCTAATGAATGAATACAAAAATTTGCCCGAAAAACTTGAAAGTCTATCAGTTACTAATTAAATAGAATTTATTCAAAAGATTAAAGACTGTAAATTAGAAGATGGGCAAATTTTAGTAACATTCGACGTAACGTCATTGTTTCCTTCAGTACCGATTCCAGAAACTTTAAAATATTTAGAAGCATTTCTGCACAAAAATAAGATCGAACCAGAGAAAATAAAGGAATACGTGAAATTAACAAACCTTTGCATGTCCCAAAACTGTTTTCAATTTGAAGGGAAGTTTTATGAATGAAAACAGGGAACTGCAATGGGCAATTGTCTTTCTCCATTCATAGCGGATATATTCATGAGCAAGTTTGAAATTGAATTAAAACATACATACGTGGGCAAGGTGAAAAGTTCTCGACCTGACAATGAAAGACTGCGATTTAAATTTAAAAAATGATTTTATTTTTCTACAAAATCTCCCTTGAGTTCAACAGTCTGGAAGGCTGTCAAAATATTCTTCTACGGTCCTTTGAACTTTTTCGTTGGATGTGAATCGCTTTCCAGAAACAAATTTTTTCAAATTTGGCAATAGATAGAAGTCTGAGGCTGCCAAATCAAGAGAATAGGGAGGATGGTCGAGCAAATCGTACCCCGAATCCCGCAATTTTCCCATCGCCAACGCACCCATGTGTGCGGGTGTATTGTCCTGATGAAAAATGATTTTTTTCTTCTTCAAACCCGGCCTCTTCTCGCGAATTTTGGCATCCAGCTGGTCAAGAAGGTTAAAGTAATATGCGCCTGTAATTGTTCTGCCTTTTTCAAGGTAATCAATTAACAAGATTCCTTTTGCATCCCAAAACACGCTGGCCATAACTTTTCCGGCAGATGCGATCGACTTCGTTTTCTTTGGCGCTGAACCATCGGCTTCCACCCACTGCTTCGATTGCTGTTTCGTTTCTGGCGTGTAGTGGTGGACCCATGTCTTATCCATGGTAACAAATCGCCGCACGAAATCGATCGGATTCTTGTTAAATCGGTCCAAAGAATGCTCCGAAAATCGTTTGCGCATTTGCTTTTGATCGACATTCAGCAAATGCGGCACCCATCTTGCACAGAGCTTTCTCATCTCTAATTCTTTGTGCAAAATGTTTCACACCCTTTCTTCCGATATCCCCACAGCCTCAGCTATCTCACTCACTTTCACTCGCCTATCGTCCAACACAATATCATATACTTTTTCGATGATTTCTGGTGTGGTTGCGGTTTTTGGGCGTCCTTCACGTGGGTCATCTTCGAGGGACGTACGACCACGTTTAAATTCAGCTGCCCACTTTTTAACGGTTGACATCGAAGGAGCAGAGTCCCCGTACACTTTTGTCAACTTCGGATGAATTTCCATAGGAGTTAAACCATCCAAAACAAAGAATTTTATAACAGCACGATATTCAAGTTTATCCATTTAAAAAAATAACACGCACGACGTCTACTACAAAAATTCTTGCAAACAAACTATTGTACTTGGGAGAACAAGTTGAAAGTTTTCATATGAACTAAAGACATATGCAGCCACTCAGGAAACATAAATTTCTGTTAATTGTAACGCCATCTCTGTGTCAGGCCGAGAACTTTTCACCTTGCTAAGGGAAGGCTAAATATTTTCCAAGAATCTGGATTAGGTATGTTGATGATACTTTCGCGATTTTCAATACACATAAATTCGACTTGGATGATTTCGTCAAACAGTTAAATTCAAAATTTCCGACGATTAAATTTACAGTAGAAAAAGAAAACAATAACAAGGTGCCTTTTTTCGATACCTTAGTTATTAGGAATAATCTTAAAATAGAAATTGATATTTTCCGAAAAGAAAGCAAACGGGACAAGCAGTTTGTATGTTTACCTTCCACCGCTTGACGAGAAATTTAAATAGTGTTTTTAAAGAGCGCGGGTTTCAAGTTACTTTTCGGTCCACTAACTCCATAAAATCCCTTTTAGGAAATGCAAAAGACAAAGTCGAGAATAACAAAAAATCTGTAATATATGGCATTAAATGTTTAGATTGTAGTAAATAATACATCCGCCAAAAAAAAAACGATCGATAGAAACCCGGTAACATATCGCGCATATAAAATTCAACCGGCCCGAAAAATCGGGTTTAGCAAAACATGTATTGGATTGTAATCATAGTGTTAACGCCGATTGCTTGCATTTGATTAAGAACGTGTATAATTATCGCGAATTACATACGTATGAAAGTATGTACATTTTGAAGAATAAAGACCATGTGTTAAATATCAATGTGGGTCCTAACCATTCGTCTCTATTCGGTCTGCGAAATGACAGAAAAGGAACAGTGCAATAAATTACATGTAGGTATTTATCTGTTATGTCCATGTTCCTATTTTAATGTCATTCATCCTAGTTTAAGTAAAACAATTTTCAAAAATCATGTGAAACCAATATACAGTGTACATTGGTTCTCAACGGTACGGATTGCGTACGGAGTTTGTTTTCGTACGGGTATTTTTCGCCGTAGTTTTCCAGGTGCGACACTGTTTAATTATCTGCTGATGATGACAATTTAGTTGTCGAAATACGTATACAGAAAACGAAAATACGAAAATTAATGCAAGGGATTATATATCAACCTTCAGTGATCACGTATTTTGACAACTAAGTTGCCAATTCCAGTAGAAAATAAACAATATTAAATACGGTCTCGCAATTTTATTGCAACCATGACTGTGAGTCACAGGATGCATGCGACAAATAGGTTAAAATTAGAGCATACTTCACTATGGGACGACATAAGACAGTTGATTCCTTTTATTTATGTCAGACATATACACGTATACCGAAACACGCTTCGAGCAAAATGATTTAAATTATCCACAAACATACGAGGATCACGTAGACATTAACATGAGTTTCGATCAGTTCGAGGCTGTTTGTGTCTAAAATTCTTTCAAGAGTCCGTATTTTAGACAAAGATTTATATATAGTTTTAAATGTGAGACCAAAAATTATAGGTATTTTTAAACGAGTTATTCTACAATAGCATACTTTATAAATATTCTTTTAGCTTATAGCGACTGTTTTGGTTTTTGCATCATATTAATACTTTATTTCTTTTTTACATTCGTTTTTAGAAGCTACCTTCTTTAATAGTCACCATATTTGTAACCCCTGTATATGTATGTATCTGTCATTGCACTGCTGACGTCGTGATTCTAGTAATAGTTACATGTACAATATGAATTATTTCTATTTTTCTAAATTTCCGTAAAATCTGTGACAAACTTTTGGAGCCTGTGAATTTGTCAGTGCTTCTATAGCCAGCAAATTCTATCGACCGAAACGCTATTAAAAATGTAGGGAGCGTATCGAAATCTGTAAAAATACAATTGAAGGCCAATATCTGAGATTTGTGGCAAAATGATCAATCCCTACGTGGATATACCGAAGAGTGGAAAAGTTGGAATTAGAAAATATCAGTAATTTTTTCAAGAGGATTTACTTTCGTATTACAGTAAATATTTTTGATTTAGCTCCTCTGTAGTTAGTTTTACTGTACAACGAGAAACCTTATTTTTGAGGGTGGCGCGCTAATATTTTGGTCAGAGACTGACTGTATGTGTGCTGAGGGTATTTCTAAATATAGAAAAGTTTTGATGTATTCTCTCTCTCTCTTAGCTCTACTTTCTTCTTTTTTTCAAGTATTCTAACATCTTACTTCTTCCGACCTTTATGTGCAAAATATTACGATTCTTGAAAGCAGTTTTGTTCAATGATTCACCCCGTTAGTGCTCTTCTGATTTAATCAAATTTGTGTTTAGCAGCCCTGTGGCCTGCTATTATCCGGATATCACTATATATATTTTACGCGAGTAAAATTCTAAATCTGAATATTTTATTAACGCCCTTTTAGTTTGTGGTAGCCATTTTGAACTTAAGCTATTTTAAAAGAAGCCATCTTAAGTAATCACAATATTGCCATACTGCATAGGTATTTTTCATTGTCTGCTAATGTCGCAAGGTTTTAGACTTTATATTAATTTAAACATTATATATTCAATTGAGTCCTTTTTGCTGCTGACAGTCGTATTGTTGCTTATTTTTTGGCGGCCATTTTGTTTTTGGAGATGACATTACTTCCAAAGTTAAAGGACTATTTTGCTTTTGCTTATGACTACAGTTACAATAAGTTCAACCATTATGTTTTTGATTATGAAGTAATTTCCGGTAAATTCGTGTACGTCATTTCCATTAGATTAGAGACAGGAAAATCCCCTATACTACTACTACTACTACTAGGTTTTATAGTATGTTCATTAAATTTTCATTATGTGTTTCTCAATGTTCATCCTTGCAAAAAGAGAGCCATACACTTGATTTACAACACCTGATTTACAACCGATATTAAACGAATCTCATTTAAAGAACCACTACTTTAAAAAGTCGGAAAACATTGGTATATTAACTTTCCATCATGAGTACATTAGATTAAGAAGATTAATATTTCTAAATCTTTTTAAGTACAGCCAAGTAAACTCTTCATAAACAATGGCAGTATAGTTACCTTGAAAAGGATTATTTCTTTTATAATGTGTGAACATGATAATACTGTGTGAAGCGCGAAAACTTCCTTTTTTTTTAAGGGAGATGTGGTCATAGAAAATTGGGAATGGATTCGGCGAAATCTACAGTGGCGAAAGTCTCTCTCTCGTGACCCTCGGTAGAGAGTATAAGTTTACGTCCGTTTGCGGTCGAAACCTATTTTCCGAACAACCGTTCATACGTGGCGGTATAGCATACGTTTCGTGCTCACTTTGATTCAATGCAAAGATCCCGATCCTCTCCGAAAATCGATTGTTTTGTGGGTAAAGAGCTTCAAGACAAATAAGATAAATGTGAGTGTGGAGAAAAAATTCCCAGGGCGACAGACCACAATGACACTAGAAAATGTGAAGACAATTCGACAGTCGATTTTGAGATCTCCAAGCCGCTCCGCTCCCAAACATACATTTCCAGATTGACAGAACCGAACAACGGTGTGCAAAACTTTATTGGAATCTTTACCCCTCAATGTAGTTATTTTCTTTAGTGATAAGGCACATTTTCACCTATCCAATTGTGTCAAGTAGAATATGCAGTATTGGAGTGGTAACAAATCTAGAGCCACTTTACAGCTTAGTATGCGTTGTCGAGTTGAAGTTATTAGCTCTTATTCTTTTGAGGAAGACAATCAAGTAGTTACTGTCGATTCACAGCGATATTTAAACATGATTCAAAACTTTTTCGAACCAACTCTTGAAAAAATGCATCTAACAAATGTCTGGTTCCAAGAAGATAATTCCACGGCCCATTTCGATGACAGTTTTGAGAGCAATGCTTCCTCGACGGTTCGTCTCAATTCATGATGACATCTCGTGAGCAGTGCTCTCAGCCGATCTAACGTCCTATGATTTTTTATGGAGATACTTCGAGGCAAGGGTTTTTAAACATCATCCACAAACCTGTTGAAGAATTTTATTCGACAGAAAATAGCCCGACTTCCGGTGGATATGTTGTAGCGTGTAGACTGGAACTTTTGAAATCGGTTGCATCAATGTATAAAAAACACCATCGTCAAGATATTTCGTATAAAACTAAGTGATTTATAAAACTTGAAATTTTGGTTTCTCCATAACAAAAAATAAATTTTGTTTATCAGCAACTTTTTTTTACTGGCTTTTAAAGAAAGTTTCTACCCCCCCGTCCTCTATAATGGATCAGACCAATGAAATAGACGAAATCTTCGTCAGTTTTCTTTTGTGCTTATTTTAATAATTAATGCCTTTATTTATGCCCACTATCATACTGAGAATTGCTTAATTATTTCTGCAATGAATGAAGATTTTTTTTATAGAGTGTCAGTAAATTAATATCGAAATTGAAAGCTGGCAATGATGAGGTTTCATTTTTAATTATCAAGGATTATATATTTGTCGAACGATTAAACTAATTTTTGAATTTTCAAACGTCAATGTATGGATGTCACTACCAACATTAACGTTAATGTCAGCGTCAATATTATGGTCAATGTCGATACTAACACCAGTGTCAAAATCAATGGCAACATTAATGTCATCAAAAATATAGACGTTATGTCTCTGAACGATAACTGTAGACTCTGAATAAACTACTATTTATTTGAGCTCCATAACATACTGATATACGTGTATAATATATAGCTTCAGATATACTGAAATAAATACACATTTACATGCTTGAACCGTTCTTTTTATATTTTTATCAAGTTCGTCTTAATAAAATAAACATTTGTAATTTGTTTAAATGTTTCTAACTGTGACATACAAAATATACATACAAAAAATTGTCGATATTTACGGTCTTTTATTCATTTTGAACAATTTACTAACTAAAATTAAATAGGAAAATTACTCTAATGTATTTATTAATGCAAAGTACAAAATTGTATAAACTCTCATTGAAAATGAATGAAAAAAAAATAAAAATGAAATAAAATAAGGTAAAATAAAAGTGTAGTAAAACAGAATTTGGTAAAAAAAGATTATGGATTTAAGTTTTATTATTTATGTTGTACAATTTTTCATAAATATTTAGTTTTTTTCTTATAAAAGCCTGTTGTAACTTGAATCTTCCTCTGCAATGGTAATGTAGTTACTGCCACACACAGAACATTCATTATTACTCCCAAATTGCCTCAAAAACTCATTTTTATCAACCTGAGAAAGAAATATCATCAATATTGGAGTCTGGACGAGAGTTTGAGCCTGGTTCATTGGAGTTATAGTCTAGGGACCTATACACTAGACCAACATGACCCTATGTTATATATTTCTGTTGAAAAATCATCTAATTATCAAATTATTTTCACCTAAATGTGCAGATGTAGTTATACACTACTGGTCATAAATGAGAGATCACTATCGGTGAAAAACAAAAAAATGATACAGTTTTGGTAAAACAATATATATACAAATAAAAATGTAATTACTATAAAAATAAACTATATATCCTCATAAAATAAAATAATATCACTAGTTCTATGAAGAAAAATTGGCACTTTTTATTTTAAGCGACTTTGTTCAAAATATCCATCCATCCAGAGTTTCAATTGGAATATTGTTCCAAGCATTTGTAAAGTGTTTCCACACCTGTTGCTGAGATTTTGGACAGTGATCTCTCACTTTTCTGTCTAGCTCATCCCAGATCAACTCGATAGGATTCATATGCGGACCAAATCATATTTACAAGAAGTCCTTCATCTTCTTTTTGTTTCACATAGTTCTTACAAAGTTTAGCACTATGTTTGGAGTCATTATCTTGTTGGAAATAAAAACCTCCAATAAATTCAATTCCGGACAGAGTTGCGTGTTCCTTTAAAATTTTCAAATATTCTTCTTTTCTTAAAATTCCGTCAATTTTGTGCAAATCTCCAACGCCGTTAAAAGAAAATTATCTGCAAACAAGAACTGAACTCCCACCATATCTAACTGTTGGCACAACACATACTGGTATCATCCTTTCACCAACTCGTGCGAACAAAAACGCACCGATTACTTCCAAACACTTGGAACTTGGGTTCGACCATCTATAGAACCCGCTTCCACATCCAAATGTTGGTGCTCTTGGCCCATTGTAATCATTTTTCATGATTTTGTGATCACAGCAATGGTTTAAGAACAACAAATCACCTTTTTAGTCCTGCTTTTAGTAAACATCTTTTTACGTTAGTCAGCGACACCAAATTTTCACGATTTTTATTTAATTCTGCGCGAAGCTGTGGTGCTGTTAACCGTCTATTTCATTTAGATAATAGTTCCAGCCGCAAATCTTCTTGTATAATGATTAATCTTGGTCTCCCGACAAGTTTTTTTGGTTGCATTACACCTGTTGTTATGTATCTTTCCACTGTACCTTGCACTGCATAATATGTTAATTTTAATTTTTGTACTATTATCCATACTGACAATTTCTCTTTGTGTAATGTTATTATAGCACTACGAATTTCTGCACTCAATTCCTTTCTTTTAGCATTTTACGTTTGTTGAAGAATTCTCATATTACAACTTACTTGAACAGATTCTAGATAAATGCTCAATTCTTCTTAGAATGCAACACTGTGTGCTACCACAAATTCCTATAAATTGTTTCTTAGAACCATTATAACCTTGTAATATAAAAAAAAACACTTTAAAATAAATATTCTCAGGAAAAGTATTAATACTGAATACAGGTCATAAAAAGATTAAAGGAAATTAAAATTTTACACTAACAAATATGATTATTAAATTTACATAATGATCCGGATATTATTGGTAAACTTCCAAGAAACACATTCACATCTGTTACTTGAATTGTCCTTACTGAAATGCAGATATAAAGAGAGCGCGATTCTATCGATATGTGATACCTCATTTATGGCCAGTAGTGTATATGTAAATTGCAACCATTAAATATATTTTCCCAAAATCAAAAAATTAATGATAAATATATTATAAATATATTTAAAACCTCTTTTTTTAAATATTCATTAATAAATGAAACATTATAAAATATTTTGTATTTCATTATTCAATTGTTCGTTCTTCCAGTCTAATGAAATATCATCTAAATGATTATCAAAATCTACTAAATCAATGTAATTCCTTTTGGTAAGAAGTATAGAACACACATCAAGTGTATGGTCTGGATTTAATATTATTCTCTGAGGATCAACTGGTTTATATTTCCCATCTGTAAACTGTGCTAATTTAAGGGCAATGTTATCTAATTGTAAATTCAATTTTCGATTCTCCACCTATAAAATTTAAAACTCAAATAAGTTTTATATTGTAGGGGGAAAGCTCAAGTAGAGAAAACTTACAACTACTAAACATGCTGATCCAAAATTTTCAGCAATTTTTTCTGAAATTCGATGATGTGCCTTATCAAATGAACTTTCTTTAAAATTCTCATGAGCTGCATAATATCCTGCGACTATTAATCCAGATTGAGAAGCATATTGGTCAATCTAAAAGTAAAAAACACTAAAAAAATTAACATACACATTTAAATTTTTGTGGAATAAACATATTGTATTTAATGGAATATTGCAAATGTCCTGAACCATTAATTTTTTCCTTACAATTTTTCCCCAATATAATTTTCCGATTAATATAATAATTAACGTTCTATAAAAAAGAATATGTACAAAAACAAAAAACTTAAATTGAAGCATAATCAAAAGTATATGTTGAAAGTTTGTTGTATCTAATGCAAAAAAATACTTGCTTTCCAGATTCAAACGATATATAACCTTTACATGACAATTTTATATTTCAACAGCAATTACCTCTGTTAAAGCAATTTCAGCCATTGGAGTAAGATTAAGAGCCATATGAAATAATGGTACTGCATCAACAAATTCTATATCTTTAGATTTTGAAACATGTTTTGCTAATAATACACCATTTACAGAGCAATGCAAGTACTTAGCAGCATGCAAAATAATCTTACAATATGCCTTAGCACTAATAGATATTTCAGACATTTTCAAAATCTTCTTTGTTTTCTGTTCTTTAATCCTCAAATTTGGTATTTTTATAAAACAACACAATTAAATATAATGTAAATCAATAGTGAAATACTCAAATACACTGATCAAATTAGACATAAAAACTTGGACACTCCCACAAAGTAGGGGAAATAACGATAAATGCTCCCTCTACCACTGGTGCGCACATAATAAAAGAACTTTTGATAATTTAAAAAAGAAAAATTTTATAATAAATATTCATTTTTCTAAATGATTTGCTCTTCAGTAATAATCTAAAAAGAAAGAAACAACTTTTAAACAATGGACCTTTTTTCTTACTATAAAAGACAGCTTCATATTTTTCGAATCAAATCTGAATAGACCCTTGTTTGTGTAGTTAAACCGTTATATTCGCCGTTACTTCTGCTCATGGTTTTGATAGCAAGTACAAATAAAGCATTGTCGTCTTTCATTTGAAAACAGTAAAATAACACAAATCTGCAAAAAATGCTTTTTAAAAATAGTTTTAACTTTAGTCACTTTTTGTGTTTTTCAGTGCTGTACTCAAAAGCGAAAACCGTTTTTCTTCTATCACGTAGGGTTTTCTCACAAAAACAGATATACTTTAGAAGTAGTCAAATACAAAAATATATGGAATATATATTTTATTTTACATTTTATTAAAAACATATGAAACCAAACATTTTTCATAAAACAAAACAAAATTAGTAAAACTGAATTATCTTTTTGTTTAATAGTCCTTGCAGTATCGTTTTCACTTCCCATCAAAACATCGTTTTGTGCTTGTCTACTGCAGTATCGCTGAGGATCGAACAAAGGTTTGGCAACTAGTCAGTGCTGCCATCCGACCAAATTAATATTTCCCACGGCCAATCTAAGCCTAATTTTAATTACTAAGATTTTTAAACACTGTAATGTTTACTTGACTAAAATACCCAATTGTCGATAATTTCAAGTGAAATTTGTTACTAAACTATCCATGATGGAATTTTTTTATTATTTGTTCCCTAATCAGCGTACAAAAGAAAAGAAATTTTTTTTATATATCTATATGCATTTTGTAACAAATATAAAACATTGATTCATATTTTGAGAAACATATTATATAAATTGCTAAATTTTTAAGCAAGAGACTTAAATCTACAAACTTATAGTATAATATTACTATTTAATTGTTATAGTTATAAAAAATTAATTCATAAAATTGAATTTGACGTTTAAGTTTGATACTGACAGCAGGACTTTAGTATTTAGTGTTTAAGTTGGACTGCATTATAAACAGATGGTTTAAGATATTGTTTTGCGGGTGTAAGTCAATGCTTTACTTTACTAGTAAAATAGTGTAATTCAAAAATCTACTGTCGATCTAAATAAAATCAGTTGTCAAACATCAATGTAATTATTATATCTGACTTATGTCGGGGGCTTTATTAAAATTAAAACACCCGCGTTCCTTTAAGATTATTTTATTTAGTATCTTTCATGAATCTTTTCAAACGTCAACCTTCTTACATACTTACTTTCTACCAACCTCTTCTATCTAAAGTTACTATTCATTTACCCGCCAATTTCAAATTTGAAAAAATATCCTACACTTAAAAAATCCCTTATTTTTTTAACATTTGCTATATATATAATACGTCTGCTCATATGTGTTAAGATTTGTTTGACAAAAATTCCTTGGCATTCAGCACTACTTATATGTATATCGACAGAAATTACTTCTTGGAATTCCCACATTTTACATTTACTTTTATAAAATGTAAAAGTTGTTATACTTGGCTTTAATATGGGCAACTTAATGGGTACGGCAATAATCAACCGCCACTGAAATTTTCAAAAGATATTTACTTTTAAGCGAAATGTTGTTTAAAGCTGTCGAACAAAACTATATATGCAACTCGAACATCATACTGATTCGCCTTTGTCTATTAACAACACTCTACAAATAAACTTGACTTGTCAAGAGTTCTATAATATGTACTTGTTACGTAAACAGCTATTGTAGTACTTACTAATCACTACAATGAACCAGTCATACACGCTGATTTGCCTATAAATGATGTTATAAACCTGTCATGATACTATAATGATATAATAATAATAAAAAGTTAAAATCCTCAAATCAATGTTATTTGCTATCATCTATAGTGATATAGATTAACTCTTACGTACTTCGCGCGTACCAGTAATAGAGGGCTAGTTTGCAATTTAAAATTATCGCTAAGGGTATCATAGATCGATAAGAAAGATGTATCCTAAGCAAACATCGAACATGAATTAGCAAAATGAATTGTTAAAAATAAAATTAACTAGAAATCACTAAAAAAGTAAACAAATAAATAATAATGATTAAACATGAAATTATCCGGCAAAAAACAAAAATTGAGAAAATTAAGAGAGATTTTGTATTAATAAATAATCTTTTAATTAAATCTGGAATTTCGCTCACAAAATTACAACAAATTTGTTTAGGTAAATGTGTAACAGTGTATTATAACATTACTTGGTGTATAGCATCCATAATATTCTTAATATTGTGTGTTGTTTATCAATTGAATTTCTTCCAACAATTAGTAAAACAGGGACTAGGAGTAAGATGTATAATTCCTAATAACTACTTTCTGTGGGAAGCAACTCGACCTATTTCAAACTGTCAATATTGTGAAAATTTAACATCACCAATCATTTTATACAATTTATCTAGAGCAGAATTTGAATTTTATGCATATTCTTCTAAGCCCATTATAATTAAAGGTGCTTTTTTTGATTGGCCTGCATTGAAATTGTTTAATTTTACATTTTTTAAACAATTATACGAACGTACAGATGGTGCTTTAAAAAGCGTAGATGAGGAATGTCAATTCTTACATTTTAAATCAGACTTCATTTCTTTAAAAGATGTCTTTTCTATGAATACAGCTCGGATTAATAATGAACCAGGTGCAAAATCATGGTATGTTGGCTGGTAAGCAAGTAAATCAATAAACAGTAAATTAATATTAAAAAGTAAAATATAACAGGGGTAATTGCCATTCAGAAATTTTGCAACAAATGAGAAAATATTATCCAAAACCACATTTTTTACCTACAGAATGTGAAATACCTTCAAAAGAATATATCTTTATGGGATATGATGATGGTGCAACTATGCATGTAAGACATTTGAATTAATAAATACATACATTTATGAATCTCCAGTTATGTATTTTTTTAGCTGGATTTTATTAGTCGTTTAATGTGGCAAGCCCAATTAAAAGGATCAAAGAAATGGGTACTCAAACCTTCACCAGAATGTGAACAAATTTGTAAAAGCATTACTTTTTTAGCTGAACCTGGTGATGCAGGTAATGTTTTATTAACAATATATTCGTTGAAGTCGTGATTTTTTTAAATGTTACAAATGTATTATGTATAGTATGTATTCAGAAATTCCTATATTTTAAAAAAGCAGTAAAACTTCCTTATTCAGATATTAGAAAAGTACCTACATAGATAAATTTAATCATATCTGAAGAGGATATTTTACATAGAGAATAAAATGCTTATTTATATACTAGTTTTGTTTTAGCACTCTGCAAGAAAATTAGCTATAACATTTTAGTATAATAGCATTTTTAAAAAATAATTTTGTAATTGTCATATGATAACACAAAACGTGTGGTTTAACAGTTATTGAAAGGAAATAAAACACTATAGACTTTGTCGAGATTTTAACAAACTAATGGCAAAAAATTTAAATATTCATGTTATGTAGTTCAACACTAAAACATTTTGGAGAAACAAATTTTTATAAAAAGATGGGCAGAAAGAGACAGAAATGCATTGCAACCATAAGAGATGATCAGCAGCTAGAAAGATTGACCTTACAGGACTGAGAAAAGCATTCGAAAGATTTATATAGGCAACTGTGAGTAGAATAAAAAAAATTGAGATTTCATGAAGAAGATAGCAACAAATCTAAGTGGTTGTATAGCCCATAGAAAAAGTTTGTTGATATATCATAAGTAATTATCTTCAGTTAGTCTAATTTTTGCTTATTTGTGTGTGGCAAATGAAAACGTCTTATTAAAAATGTAGCAAGTTCTATCAACAAACTTATAACATTCTCAATGAAGTTAGAATAAGTGAAAAATATATATATTTGAGTAGTTCTTCTTTTCCATTGCGAGGAGTACAAGTAAACCACCAAACAAAACACTAGTTGTTTACTTTTTTACATTACTTGTCATTTCCATAGCTATTTGTGAACGCCATTGCGATTTGTAGCCCATTCTACCAAATCAACAAACAACTCTTTATAATATGAAATGAATTGGAGATAGATATAGGTATGCTATTATGTGTTGATGTATAAGTAAAATCTGCATTTGATAAGACCGCGTGCGTGGTCGCGCACAGCCATCTGTATGTGTGTCTGTCAGAGTGCGTTTGTATTTCAGTGTTATATGTAAGTGCGCGCGCATGTGTGTGTATGTGTGAGTGCGTGAGAGCAGACGTGCGCGTGATGAGTGAATGCGTGTGTTACAATTATAGCATTTCACTATAGATATTTTTCTCTTACCGATCATATAAATTGCATGAATCTACTGAAGATTTTCCCGAAATAAATGTCAACGCTTGGAATTTTACAAAAACAGTTACGGTAGAATACTGCAACAATAATATTTTTTTTAAAAACATTTTATTCATCGACTAAACTTAATTTCTTTTGCTTGGTCGTTATATAGTTTCAAAGTATTGGTCACATAAAAATAAACACCTTATTTATAAAATTCGCTCGAACTCAGTAATCCACAAGTTAAATGTTTGAGTTGGTTTGTCAAACAACATAATCGGTATCTATTTTGTTTTTTACGAAGGAATGTTGCAAAATGTCTGTTTGCTACAGAATAGCGTAATTCCAGTTCTTCGAAATCTAAGAGACACAAACATAATTTGATCCAGTAAGGCAGATAAACTGCTCATAATACTGCAACTATCTTAAACCGCCTGATCTATTCCCAAGTGATTTTTCCCTTGAGATAATAGGCAGGCCGAATAATGTAGAAGAATTTGGAACACAAACTATATGGGAAACATTAAGCAAGAAATAATTACAAATGTTCAAAGAAGCTTTTACAATAGATTAGGATATTGTTCGTTTGCATAAAAAAAGTTTTAGAACATTTAGTCAAATAGAAGTTCAGTGAATACATATACTTTCTGTAATTGTATAATTAATATAACCAATTCTCAAAATGATTTCATGATACATATTTTATTAAAAGCTTGTTCTGTATTTTCAGTACCTACTTGCTTTGAGATTTTAATTTAGAAAAGTCGTAGAAATATTCAGAGTAACGAAATATTTTTTTTTTTTCTAAGAACTCTGTAAATAAATTTGTTATAAACACTCGTATTAACGTTCATTAACTGAACCTAGCGCACATGGGTAGCGCATACTCCCATGAGTGTCAACGAATGCGTCCGGCAAACAAACCACTGATCATAGAGACATTGTTTGATAAAGAACTGGTTTGTCAAGAAAAAAAATCAAGGTTTTACTTTAAGAATTTTATTTCAAGTTGAATAAAGAAGTTAATCAAAATGTGAAATGTATTATAGAAGTCGTTTTAGTAACATATTGAAGACCAATGGCTGGAGATAAAATTTTCAAGATTCTTCAACACTGAGTTCTAATTTCATGAATACTAACAACCTCATTAAGTAAATTAATAAAGTAGTATGTAGTTGCCAGAGAATGTATATTATTTATTTTTATTCTCACAACACTAGTAAAAAGCTTTTGAAAGCTATGTAAATATTCTTTTAAGAAATACTTTTATTTTATTGTCATTGCATTTAAATAAACTGAGTAAACCAAATAAAAAAAATTAGATACATACATTAACTGCTTTCCATATTATATTTGCAGTACTAGTCGATACAAGAGTTTGGTATCACGGAACTAATATTTTACTTGGAGAATTTAGCTTGTCGATTCAGTCAGAGTATGGGTAAGTTGCAATAAACATAATCATCCACTGACGTTAAGGTATATAATAATAAATCGCAATTATTTAGATCATTCGGCTAATTATGCCAAAACCCACTAAATTAATTTTTTATGATACTTTATTATTCAAATAAATAAAACAATTAGATTATGTATTACTTTTACATAATATTTTTATCAGTAAACTATCATAGGCCGTAAGACGATTGGTGTAAAGACCATGTGAATAAATTAAAGTTGTACAATATATTCATTTTTAGTTTTGGTGGTGATGCATCTAAAATTTGGCATATTTTCTTAGTGTTCAGAACTTTTAACAAAATAATGTTACCCCTGCTGTTTACCAGTCTAAAATTAAAATTGCAAATAATTGGTGCCAGTAGATATCACCTATACATTTCAAGATTGTATGTGAAGATTTGTTGGCCCCCAAGATCGTCAGATATGTAAAAACTAATTGTACAATTTTATCAAGAACAGACCAAAGAAAATGTAACAACTGTAAGAAAGGATTATACACATTGTACATAAATTTAATTATCCCGGAAATGTTTTCAAGTGTTCGGAAAACAATATTGTAGCTTAAAATAGGTCTATTTGAACATTTGTTGTAAATTTTTATTCCAGTTATCCAACTAATTTCTTTAAATATATTTCGAATTTCAATTTTTGAAATAAATAAATATTGATTTTCTAAACACTTTTATTATTGTGTTATTAATCTAATTTATTGTTAATCTTGTAGGTTAACAGATGTAGTCACTTTGCTGTTTTATTCCGTATATATTATTGATTTTGAAAACACGTTTATTCTATATATAATCGTTTGATTTGTCCACATGGTTAAGGCCATCGGCTATTGTCTTAGCGGATAACTCCGGTCTACGTATCGTTGTATGTAATTCACGATATCTATTGATGAAATAATTTCGTTAGACATTAACTATTTCTAATATATTTATCGTAGTTAATGCAGACATTTATTAAAAAGTTCTAAAAGCAAGTAGTGAAATAGCAATTACCAGTAGCTTTATTTTAGAAACAAAATTGACAAGATAAGAAATTATCAAAACAGATGACAGTAGTATAGTTTTTAATTAGGCATGTTTGTGTCTACGAAAATATGTTGAAGACAGTTTTCTTAAAGCATATTTACTATTAAAAGTATTTTGACAAGTCACAATATAAAGAGTACATAATCTCTGTCCAGAGATTTTGGCTTCTAAATCCGATTTTTAAAACCGGATATCCCAACTTTTGGAAACCATATTTTCCGATAACCTGATTGACCTGCGGCAGCATGGTTTTCTTTCAGCAACACATTCTCAAGTCTTTTCGCTCAGATAGCAGTTGCAAATTTTTTTATAATATCCTTGCAACAGAATTCCCTCCCAGAAGAATAGTTGCTATCAATTTTTTCGTTAAACACTGGCGTTTCGTCTTTTTGGAAAGTCCCTATGATATACCCAGGTTTCATTACCAGTGATAATTTTCGAAAATTATTGCTGGTCAGTCTTGCTTGAACACATCAAATTTTCCTGTAAAATTTCTCGTCTAATAAGTTTCTGTTCTGGAATGAGAAACCTGGGACTTCATCTAGCTTGACACTTTATTCAACCCCAAATCTTCATGTAAAATTTTTGAAACTATTGGCTTGCAATAACTGAAATCTTAATCCTACAATCTGTCGACACCAAACTTTCAATTTTCTTTATTGTTTCCTGTGTTCTCGTCTTGAGATGTCTACCAGATTTTGGTTTCGTTAGGTTTGGAATTATCTTCAATAAATTTCAAAGTCATCGCTTTTGCAGACGATCTGGCACTAATCACAAGATCAAGAGGAGAGTTAGAGAAAATGTTCAGGGATATCGAAGTAACCGCAAACCAATATGGATTATATATAAATGAAGAAAAAACAAAATTCTGGGAAATGAAAGCAAAAGAAAAGTCAAGTGAAGAGAAAATAAGGATTAAAAGCAAGGGAAATAAAGAGTACCTTTTTGAGAAAGTAAGTGAATTTGATTACTTGGGCGTGACGATTACAAATAGAGCTGATGAAGATGTTGAGATAGAGAGGAGAATGTTAAAGGGTGGGAAAGCCATGGGAGCACTAAATAACCTGATGAGGTCCAAGCTGATATCCAGAAAAACAAAGGAAAGAATATATAAGACAGTAATCCAACCATCGGTGATGTACGGTAGTGAAACGTGGATTCTAAGCCAAAAAAATACACAAAAATTGGAAAGATGGGAAAGAAACATATTGCGTAAGATATATGGTGACACGAAAAACGAAGACGGTACATGGAGAGGGAAAACAAACCAAGAAGTGATGGAGCTGTATAGGCAACCAGGTATAGTCCACAAAATCCGATCCCGACGAGCAAGCTGGTTGGGCCATATATATAGAATGCCTATGCACAGACATGTAAGAAAAGTACTAGTACTGGGCAAGGGTGGTAAACGCAGGAGAGGAAGACCAAAGAAGAAATGGCTGGAGGAGGTAAGGGCCGATATACGAACGCTGGAAATACCGGACTGGGAAAGCAAAACAAAGGACAGGAAAAAATGGAGGGAGATTGTACAAAAAATCGAAACCATGGGCCTCAGGGCCTGAAGAGCTGCTCTATATATATATATAAATTTCAAACCCAACGACACCTTTTCGACTAGAATTTTACTTGATAATGTGATAAGACTATTTCTTCGGGAATTATTTTTGGACCATTTCCCTCTTTAGTCAAAAACTTTATGACACTTCAATGTTCAAGCTTTAAATCTATTCAAAT
This sequence comes from Dermolepida albohirtum, assembly GCA_031893035.1. Classification (NCBI taxonomy): domain Eukaryota; kingdom Metazoa; phylum Arthropoda; class Insecta; order Coleoptera; family Scarabaeidae; genus Dermolepida; species Dermolepida albohirtum. The sequence goes on along the minus strand of JAVIWB010002126.1, from coordinate 32,313 downwards.
TGTTACAAAAACAAAAAAAATTTTTCAATTTCAACACCATCTGGTCAACATCTATTTATACATATTTTGTTGTATGTCAATACACCCTAGTGTGTATTGACATACAACAAAATATGTATAAATAAATAAATATTCCTCAGCACTTGCTAAATACAGCACGTGTGTGGCTGGGATTGCAAATTTATATTTTCAATAGAGGTATTCTATCTATTACCAATTTGTCAAAATAATATCAAGTACATGTGCAACAAATATTTCTAAAGATATAATATAGTTTACAACTGGATGTAAACTATATTTTATATATTTCTAAAGAGTCATAGAGTATATTTTCCCAAGAACCATATGCTACTGAAAAATGCATTCGATGGTGTAATACATATTCACTTAACCGACCCTCAACGCATTACCCCCTATTTTCCTTTTCCACAAATACTTTCGTGTTAAAAACTTTCTGGTGTTTTCGGGTCTAATTGATCTACATACTTCTTACTCCCTTTCCACCAAGTCCGTCTTCAATTTTTCCTGTGCTTTATTTGTAAATCTGTCTTTTTTAATTTAAATTTATATTGTTTTACGAATTCACTGAGTTTAGGATAAATATGTCGTAAAAGATCGATCAATTCTTTTTATTTCTTTGGTAAGTCTATAGCTTTTGATCTCTGATTTCAAAATGTTTTAAATTAAGCAATTTATTAGTATTTATGCACCATTTTTTCACAATTTTCTAGCGTGTCATCCTGTACATTTCGTAATTTTAATAAATTTCTAGTCTTTGTATGTAAATGTAGAAGTTTTTCCAAGTTTCGTCGCAAGATTGTTAATTAAATACCTTTTAAATTTACATGGTATGTAAATTTTCTGAAGGAACTTTAGCAATTTCAGCTTCATTTATTTACAAACTTTGTAAAACTGTGATAATTTCTTTTAATGCCGCTTTCTTTTTACTATTTGACAAAAAAACTAGGAAAGATAATATCTACTGGACTATTAGGGCCTTCTACTATAGGTGATAGCGACCTTTAATCAGTGGTAATATAGAGTTAAGAAGTTTATGTAAAAGATTTGCACATAAGTGTACTCTTTATTGTAAAGAAATAGAGGAAACCCTTTGTAAAACAGATCACGTGTAACATGCGATTTTCTTTTCGTGACAACCTCGACGACGATAGTGCATTACAAATTCACTATTACTTCTTTATCCTCGTGACTAGTTTTTGTGTATATAAGTGTAGATTAAATAAATAAACAAAATGAGGTGTAACACTATATTACTATAAAAGTACTTACTAAACTGTGTAAACGTGTATATTGATGCATATATATCTGTGTATTTGCAGAGAAATTTGTTCGTTTTACCTATTTCTAAAAGTAACTGTAGGAAAAACTGGATTGATTCGATTTATTAATCAGTGGGAAATAGGGGAATCTGGAAAATACATTTGGTATTGTATATTGACATAAACTATAAGTAAATTATTTCTTCTTTTTAGGTAAAAGTATGGATAAAAAACTTAAGTATGGAAGTTGTATATAGAAAGAAATATTTGGCTGCAGATAATTGGCAATTAATGATTGACTCGGTTTACTTTAGTATTATGAATCTTTGTAAACTTGCATGTATAAAACACATATATTCCATAAAATTAAAATAAGCATTCCCCTATTTGGAGTGGCATACGGAATTGATATTATATATAGAAGTCATATATATTTATAGATAATATGAACAAAATTTCTCTGTATGTGTGTTGCGTAAACTTATATTTATCTCAATAGTGTTATAAAAGGTACACAATTTCACATTCATGCATTACCTTAAAACTAAATATAACAAATTTTTAACCCGACAAAATCTCCATATACTACGTCTATTTGTAAGTCTGCAAGTCTAATCTATGGTACAAATTTATATCAAATTTTCATTATTTTTGTTGTAAATTTTGTTTTATTTATTTATATATATATATAAACAGAAAGTTGTTATTTTTAAATTACCTTTGGTTAACTGGTCTTTTGCGATACCTGATGCTTAATATATAGCTACATGAAAAGTATTTATACCTTAACGAGTGGAATTATTAGGTTTGTTCCAACAAATTGCGAATGTTTTATGCCGCGGTTGTTTTTATTGTTTATTATTCTATGAACGTTGTAACAAAATACAACAAATCACTGAAACATAAAATATTTGTTAAACATATTTAATCCTAAGTTTATAGTTTCCATTTATTAAAAACAGAACTCATTCAAGACGTTTGCAATAAACAATTTAGTCTAGAAAAATAGTGCTAAGTATTATGTTTGCATGCATTACAAATTGTAAAACAATGTAAAACTGCATTCGCAAATCTTTTTACATTCTAATTGTGGTTGTTTAATCTCATATAATGTGTATTTTTACATTTTGAATTTTATATATTTTGTTGGAACAGACTTATTTTAAACAAACATGTGTAAATATATTTGTAAATCTGTCTTTAATTTAAATTTAGCATGTTATTTTAAAACAAAACGTGAATAGTATTTGTAGCTTTGTACTTGTGCCATTATAATTTAACAAAAATAACTTAATATATGAATACGTTAATTATATTAATGAAATTATTATATTTAAATGAACGTACACTAGTTGTACTATTGTCTGAGATTACTCGATTTGATAGTATATTAAAAAGACTCAAAAGTGCTATGTTAGAGAATATATAGATTTGAGAACCACAATATTCAAAAGTTTTGTTTTGAGAATATAAAATACTTCCCAAACTATCAAATATTAATGGAGATTATTTTGGTTACTTGAATAATACAAGCATAATATTGAAAACTACATCAATTATGTTTGTCTATTTTATATATATATATATATATATATATATATATATATATATTCTATAGACTGAGTAGGAATATATGTATATATATATATATATATATATATCGTATATCTAGTAACCTTGTTTTATGCGACGTCACAATTAGATACTTCATGGCACTTTTGATATACGATAGTAGAAAAGTTTTCAACAATGTGAATCTCACATCATACTTTTGAATTTCATGTACTGTATACTAAAATAATGCATCATTTACACCGAAATTAGTAAAAGACGTCTTTCTCGATTTATTTAACGATTCTCGTTGCCCAAATATTGATTTTAGTAAGTTGGATGTTTCAGTACATTCGTAAATTACATATCAAATTTATATTTTCATAATTTGAAAAAGTGGACCAGATGTTTGATTTTGTGGAAAAACATTTTAAAATTTCATTGTTTAAACTTTAACGTTTGCACATTAGTATGAACTGCGTAATTCACCAAGATATTTTACCATGCGCTATCATGGTGCACCATTTTAAAGAGCTCAAACGAATTTTTTTGGAGTATGTTAATACTACTGTAAGTATAATATATATATATACACACATATATATATATATACACACATATATTAGTGTTTTCTCCTGCTCGAACTTAAATGAACTGAGTGCTGTTTTTATGTTTCATTAGAATAATTAGTAATTTTGGTGCGCATTTTCCGGTGTTTTGCGACACTTTAAAAATTTACGCTGAATAATAATAACGTAAACTTTAACTTTGACTAGGGACACTTGATTGCAAATACAGACAAGAATATTTCACTGATCGTGTAGTTTTTTTATGAAAGTAGAACGGTAAAGTATGCGCATGAAGGGCAACCAGTAGAAAATGACATACATTACAAATTGTCAAACATCTGTTACCTCATTTACATTGGGCATCGTCGCAGTCCGAACGATATATCTTTCCTCCAACCAAAACTATTGTACTATATGCATTATTAAACTTCTGCTGCATAATTTTTGTATGATGTGATAAATCAACAATTTGTAGCCAATTATTATAAATTACCTGAAATTTATATTTTTGTATAACATGTTTTGTTAAAAATATAAAAGGGAAATTCTTGGAATAATTTATGAAAAACTATTTGAATAAAATTAATTGTTTCACTTTTCATACAAATACAACAACTTTAGCAGATTTTAATAATAAAAATATCCTTATAATTTGATAATATTGCGCAATTTATAATAAGTATTATTATATTAATTATGCGTATTAAACTAATTAAAATTTTCAAAATTTATTGAAATATTTTTAAACCATTAATCTCACAAATGAAAATGAAAAAAAACTGAAAAAATTTTAGAAAATAATAAAAAAAAATACGGACAAAAACAAGTAAGAGAAGGAGAATATTGAAGTCTTATCAACCATAAAATAATACAAGGAAAAGATTTATAAAGGCACAAAGGCTACGCTGATATGCCCAAAAAAAAAATGAAAATTAACATAGAAGCAAGAGAAATTACTGAATAGAGATCAGGTGGAAAAGAGTCAAGGAGCAGATGGGAGGGATTAAGAAAGGGAAGACATCCTAGTAATGGGAATATTGATGGAATCAAATCCAAAAGAGGCAAAAGTGAAGAGAAACAGTTGAAGAAGTAAAGAAACATTATGGAAGCTGTAGAAATCAAGAGTAGCAAATACTTTTTGGGGGAAAGTTCTGTGTGGTGCTGATTCTGAGAAGAACTCATCGATATTTGATGAGTGCTCATCAATTATTTTTTATTGTTATACTAAGTCAATATATGTACAAGTCTAACTTCAAAAAAGAAGAATGTTGGTTTGAACATTACAGCTTGGTATATATCATGATGTGATAAATTAAATGCCTATATGAATATGATTTCAAGATATTTAGAGTGAATGAATACTTTATTTTCTAATCGATATTTCTTCATTGTTTATTCTATTCAGATCTAAATGATTCTGTAATTCTTTTAAAATACTGATTCTATAATCATTTAGATATGTAAATATAAATATTTATATATCCATTTAAATGCACCTATCCGAACCTTTAGGAAAATAAAAGAAACAATTCTTTATTGAGGCCTGAATTAGTTTTAAATGCACATAAAGGATCACCTCTTTTTCTGATAATCATTGTTGAACTCTTATTATTGCCTATAAGAAAAATACATATATGTCGTTTAATGTAATAGTAATTAAAGAATCAAGTAAATTTGCGTGAACTATTAAAATGTTAATTGATTTTTTAGTTTATATCTTTATCAACCTTAGTAATGCACAATTAAGTGCAAATATGTAGGCTTGTTTGATATAAAATCTACACTCGTTTTGATATTTACCTTTTTAGTTTATTCGTTAAATAAAATACCAACCTTTGCACGAAAACTTTTTTATGTAAAAATTATTGCATACACCGAAATCCACACCTTATTAAACTAGCAATGTCTGATTCTCAATTTGGTCATTTGGCATCAATGATCTCCCAAGCATTTTTGCAGTTCATTACTTTCCAATGTAAAATGGCAATCATTCACGTATATAATTTTAATCATTATTCCCTTTCCTTCCCTCTTATCGCGACAAATTCTGTACACTTTGCCCAGTGTCCTCCAGTGTTCCCACTATTTTAAATTCATATGACTGTGTAGCAAATCAAATCGAAATTGTGATATATATATATATAACGTAATTACGTTATTGGAAGTTTTAAAAGTGTATTTTGATTTACTTCTTTTCTTATACCTTTAATAATGCTACATAAGTTACATTAGCTTTAGCTAATTTTTCTGGGTATAAATGATCTGAAATTAAAAACCGACAGCACAAACCATTTTCTACGAAGCCATCTGAACTGCTAATATGTAATATTATATGCAGATGCCTACTCATTCAATCAAGTTTCATTTAAATAGAACATCGGTTTACTCTGGGATCTATATAGTGAAATGTCTTTTAGATATTGGCATCTTTATCTTCTGATATCTTTTTCAATAATAACACTGTTTCTGCTATGTTTGAGGTATCTGCAATATATAGCAGAATTATTACTTAAAATTCAGTTGCTTCATTAATCGATATAATGTTGAGCGACTCATATTTGGCAGTTCACTACTGTTATTTATATGTCACTTTATTCAATGTTGGAGGTCCATTGTCACGAAATATATTGCGAACTATTTGATGAACAGCAAGTTAAACAGTCTCATTATAATATGGAGACATGTTTCTCATGTCACTTAATAAAGTTAACTATTAGTTGCGAGGTCTACTCCACTATGTTACCTTTTCTTATGTAAGGTGTATCCATTCCAATTTTTTTTGTAAGCATTAATAATTGTCTACTTTTCAACACTACTCAAGTAATTTGCTTTCTCTCGTTTCTTCGCAGGAGAATACACATCTGTTTGTAACAGTACTGGTACTAGGTTCTGCATCCATTCTTAAAATAATCAGCTGTAGAATTGCATAATTTTAGAACAAGTAAAGTTTCTATGTACACGTATTACTTACATAATCTGTTAATCTACAAATTAAAGCTCTAAAAATGTCCCAACAAATGAAAATTGTCTGTTCAGAAACTTGTCTCTCTTTGAAATACAGTATAGTACTTTCGAAATGGAAACTAGTTTTTTTCATAGCCTTTTAGTTTGATGATAATCGAATAGAAACATAAAAAGCAAATATGCGTAATGTGTCAACGAATATATGTAGGTGTTTAGTTAAAACATTAGAAATGTTACAATCAGAATAATACTTTGCTAAAATAATAAATCTCTATTAGTTTCACTCTCTTATACATTAATATCTAAAAATTAAGAAAATAATTCATAATTACATTGAAATACTATAAGTTGTAATTAGTTTATTAATGTATATTCCAAGAATTTCTTTACAAATTAAAATTATATTACAAATAATAAAGATGTAGCGTTAGCCATGGTACCTGTAATTAATTAGAATTATAAAAAAATAAAAGAAATTCATTTTAATTATTGACTTACCTTAATGCCTCAACTTGTTTTATTTTAAAATTATATTTTAGAATACAGTAAAATATATGGTATTTTAAAAATAACATTACTTACCCAAATTATTTTATTGGATTTCCAGGATTCGCTAATATTAAAGGGAAAAGCAATTTAATTAAACTATCATTTTAACAGTTGCAGTATAATATATAGATCATGGTTAGAAACGGCATACATTTACAGTGGAAATTAACACGACGCGATCTTGTTTTTGGCTTGGATTGATGAAAATTCGTTAAATTTATTGCTTTAAGGGTCGGCTGTTTCCAGCGTCTTATGAACGTTAACAGTGCAATTAAAATAAAATTCTAAGTATTCTTCCACGATAATTCCCTGTATTTCGATTGGTATAGTTTTTTGAAGTTATTATGCATTAATATTTTTCTAGAGATTCAATTTTATCACCCATCCGATGTAGTAAATTGTTTCCCAGCAATTACTTTATGTTACTATTAAAAGTTTTTGTAATTAAAGTGTCTAATCTTAAATTATTTCTAATATCGGAATCAAAAATCTATGAAAACGACTATATTCAATTGCCTTTATAAAATTAGAAATCATATTTCACAAAAAAAAAAAAATAATTACAAAGAAGAATTTACAATGCGATCTGTAAAATCAAAGTATGGTGTAACTTTTCATCACAATTTCCTATCAAAAGCGTGACATAACCGTATTGGCTTCTGTATTCTGATGTAAATATTATCAAAAATTTCTCACTAAGCATGTTCTATATTATTATTACATTTGTTATCTACTCAACAAATTTAAAAGTTCAAGTTGTACTTTATCCTCATATACTAATTCCTCTCCTCAAAAAAATTTAAGACAGGGGCGATAAGAAATGTCCAACATATACTAATTGCATGCTTTTGGTCCAGATTTCATTTTTAGGACCTAAATTATAGACAATTTCTACTTTTTTGAATCGTTCCATGTCAGCTATCGAAAATTACATTGTAGATTTATTATTTAACCACACAGTAAGTAACGACCATTGATATAATACTTCGTAGTGGTGACTTGTTCTTAGTCACACGACAATTCTGCTACACATCCCTCACTAACTTGTCAAAAAAAAAAAAAAAACCTTTTGTTTTTACATATATAATACTTCGTATCAACAGTAATGGACAGGTGCTGAATTCCAAGTTGTTGTGGCAACATAAGAAAAAGTTAGTAAATAGAATTATCACATGATTAAAGACAATGATATCCCTCTTTCTCTCTGTAGATTCCATCCATTTACGGGTTTTTCGATATTGATTCCAAGCGTCAGAGAAAAAAGAATGTGTATATACCTTAATTGTTTTTTTAATTTCACTCGAATGATGAAATCCAGTGTCGAAAGCACCTTTTAGAGCATCAATTTATGATCCCTATAGTATTCACTGTATTTATAGTACCTAACATGTCGATTTGAACTTTTAACGTTTTCAGATAAATTTGAATTGTATGTTCGCCTTGTCTACTAGTAATATATCGTCCTCGACAATTTTTTTAATGACCCAGTTAATGCACTGACATATGAATGAACGATTCATTCTGTTATATCAAAATCTCATAATAATATAATATTGAAGATAAAATGTGATAATTCCATCAATTCAGAGTTATATTGAACCCTGGCAAGAAACGTTTTCAATGTAATTTTCAAGAGTTACGTGCAAATAAAAACAGTCTAAAAATTTTGTTGCTCTAACCAATATAAATTTGATGTACAAAAATTTTTAATATAAAATATTCTTTGAAATAAAAATTTTATTTTATTTAAAATTTGTATCCATAGAACTATTGTGCCCAAGCTTATGTAAAATTACGTGAATTTAACATTTTAATATATTGAGTTGCAAAAAAAATCTATGTATTTCAGAAGTACTCAGAAATTATAGAATTTGTTAAGGTACACCAGCACTAAGAAACTACTGTTTTGCAATGAACATATAATACAAAATTAATTCTGTATTTTTTTATAGTTCTAATTGTAACTTTGCTACATGAAAATTTTTTGTATGTTATGATTTATGCCATCTGATGTGTGATGTATTTCAAAAATGTTTAACAGTAATGTGTAATATTTTATACCACAAATTATAAATAAATATGCAAATACTCCTATTTTCCTTTACATTTTCTATGCATTTTCGATAAGATTATCGTAACTCAAAAATTATAATAGAGTAAGTGTCCTGAATATTGTAAAAATCCATAGATCATTTAACGTAGACTGTAAATGAAACCAATTTTATGCTTTCGGACTACGGAATGTCAATTGTCAGTGTTATTTAAATAACTAAGATCGTAATTTAATAACTCTTTACATAGAACTGAAGTTTCCTAGAGTCCTCAAATTCCTATTTATTGGTAACAAAGGCATTTTTTAAAAATATTTATGAAGTAATTTTCGGTAGAAACAAATTACTACATTTGATTCTGTATATAATTTTAATAATCCAATTGCCTGGGTAAGTAATTTAGAAATATACCGACTGAGCAATTTTTAAATTTCCCAGGTTGATCGAGAACTAATCGAAAATTTTATTTTATTTTACTAAGGCATTTAAATAAACATGCAAAAATCGTGAAAATCAGCGGTTTTTCTAAAGTTTAGAATGACAAATATAACGCAGGCTCCCTTCTAATATTCGAAAAATAAGGGAACCTAATCAATTAAAAGCAAGAAGTAAAATGTTTGTTCTTGTGAAAGAAACAAAATTCTAGTGTAAAAGCAGCTAAAAAATCGATAGATTTCACGTTTATTGGCCAAAAGACAAAAACATCTTCGAAGAAGAATCTTCAAAGAAGGTATTTAGTATTATTACGGGTGACGAATCCTGTATAAAATTATGTCTTCGAGACGAAAAGCAATAGACGTTTGTGTGTTTGATAATAAGGTAGTCAGTGAAAGCGTTCGCTGTATAAGTGCAAACAAAAAATGATTACTCTTTATGTACAGCGATTCAGTTATATTCGTTTTGAAAATCGGCAATCTTGTATATTTAGAGAAGTGATTCTAAAAAATGAAAGGAAATTACTTCGAAAAATAATAAAATTATTTTCTTAAAAATCCCGTAATTTTTTGTAACTACATTTTTCAAAACAGTTCACGTGTCTGTACTCAAACTAATAATATATTTTAAAAACAAGTACTGTAAAGGTAAATAAGTACTTAAGAAAATTCACATACTTTTTTTTTTTACTTAATATATTTATTTCTTCTAGATTTTATAAAAAATAACTGACTTCTCTAGTCATTTTCACAAAAACAAATATACAAACGTGAAGTTGTAGAGGATATGGCTATAGGATATTTCTATCTATAAAGACTAATTTTACCGTTTTTGTTTGCAGTTCTATACCCAGTTCCAATACTCAATTTTTGCAATTACTGAATTACGTTATCATTCACATTTGTGCCCGATAATGAACAACAGAGACGCTTAATGCATAGATAAATGTTAACTTTCTCTCTGCCTTGTATTCTAATGGGGAAATGGAATTTTAATATCAACAACTGTTTGTTTACTAAAAGTTTCATGTAATTCGATGCAATTATCGTTATACATTACCAATTACAGACGATGTGAAATTCGAGTGATTGCTTTAGTAACAACGCTTATGCTTACAGCTTGAATTGTCTGAAAAATTTATAGAGCAGTCCTGAAGCAACAAAAGTCTTGAAATGGTCATTTCATTTTACAAATCAAGTGCTTAAGTTACAGTTTGATTTTGCAGATTCTATTTCGTAACCTATATTATCGTAGTCGTAGAATCAATAGAAATCCGAAATCATTAAACAATCTGAACCGCGATTATAGATATTCTATCCATCGTAAACACAAGGTTCCAGTGACTCCAAACAACTCCCATATGCTATTCGGAACTGACACACCTACAGTTTAAAGACAGCAACGTTAAGATCAACAGCAGCCCCGAGGATGTACCTTACACAACTGGGTAAATAATGACGAGTCGAATAGAGATGCCAAAGATGAGATTTCAACGCGGAAACCACAAAGAAGGTATGGAAAATGATCACATACTTTAAAGTCGGATCTTCCTAACACTGTTGTGTTTAACAACCTATAACATATTTCTATGCAATTCTTCGGATTTTATTATCAACACCACATTAGACCACACAAACACTACTCTTTCTTCGCTACTTACCTATATTTACATGGAAGATTACGCGTAAATATAGTCTTTGAGATAAATTAGATATGTATTAAATTAGAACATTTTCCAATAAATTTATATGTTACCTATATATTAGGTCCTCAACTAAGTTCTCGCTGTTTTTCAAGAGATGGCTCCAGTAGTAAGTGCTGGTCGATTGCTACATAACCAAAACGTCATGAACCAAGCTTAGATATATGGTAAACAAGCCGCTTTGACACATTAGTGATTTTGTTTTTGCGTTATATACTTTTGGTTGTGTGAAAATGTCTGATTTTGTGTCAAATAATCGTCATTTGCGGGAAGTGTTGCTTTTCTTCTTTCGTTCGAAGAAAACGGCGGCTGAAGCGCATCGAGAACACCAAAAAGTTTACGGAGATGCTGCTCTAAGTGAAACAACGTGCCGTGATTGGTTCCGTCGCTTCAAAGATGGTGATTTCGATGTTGACGGCCGTTCGCGTGAAGGAAGACCAAAATTGGAGGCATTGCTCGATGAGGATCCGTGCCAAACGCAAAAAGAGTTTGCTTCAGCATTAGGAGTTACCCGCCAAGCCATTCCAGCGATTGCATGCGTTGGGAATGATTCGAAAACAAGGAACTTGGGTTCCTTATGATTTGAAGCCAAGAGACGTTGAGCGACGTTTTTTCGCCTGTGAACTGCTCCGGCGGCAAAAAAGGAAGGGTTTTCTTCATCGCATTGTTAAGGGTGATGAAAAACGGATTCATTACAGCAACCCAAAGAGAACAAAATCATGGGGACTGCCCGGTCGTGCTTCTACGTCGTCGGTTTTGCTGTGTATTTGGTGGGACCAGGGCGGTGTTATTTATTATGAGCTGTTGAAACCGAACGAAACTATCACTGGGGAATGGTATCGAACTCAATTGATGGAATTGAGCCGATCACTGCGCGAAAAGCGGCCACAATACGAGCAGAGGCACGAAAAAGTAATTCTACAGCATGACGACGCTCGGCCTCACGTTGCCAAACCCGTGAAAACCTACTTAGAAACGCTCAAATGGGAGGTCCTACACCACCCGCCATATTCCTCAGATATTGCGCCGTCCGATTATTACTTGTTCCGTTCGATGACACATGGTCTGGCTAATCAGCAGTTCTGCTCATATGAAGACATCTCAAAATGGCTTGATTCGTGGATAGCCTCAAAAGACGAACACTTCTACCGTGACGGTATTCGAGCTTGCCAGAAAGATGGGAAAAAGTTGTCGCTAGCGATGGGCAATATTTTGAATGATTCATTTGTAAACATTTTTCACAATAATGTTGCATTTTCATCAAAAAAACAGCGACAACTTAGTTGCGCACCTAATATTTTGTTATTATTGCTAGTACCAGCATATAAGCTCAGATTAATTCTTTGCTTTGTAATTTGTTTGAACGATATATCAAAATTCACGTTCATAGTTACATATATACACGGAAATACTTTGTATTTATGTAACCAATTTTGTTCATTTATAGTTAGAATTTACTTAACAATCGCTAAATTAAGTAACATGACAACGAAATAACATTCAGAGAATTTATGTTTTTATGATTGAAATCTAATTAAAAGAATTACAGTAAAGATTACTAATAATGAGGGTATTCTCTGCGAAGCATTCATAAAATAGCTTTAGAAAGTGTCTATCTCTCTGTGCTCAACATCACGTTATTAAGAAATTGTTTGCGTGTCATTTGAACAGTATAAAAAACTTATAAGTTCATTTGAAAATGTACTGATTTATAGCTTTGTAAAAAAGAATTCAATCAATTTTTGTAAACATTGCACATCAATTTGAGATTTGTGATACAGCTGTGCATAAAAAGAGAGAGCAAACAAGCAATATTTCCACAAGACATTATCAATGTATGGAATTTGAAGACGTAGTAAGCGAAAAATACTATCAAAATGAAATTTTTATTATAAATGTTGTACTTACTAATAGATCGACATTTTCTTTGTACTGGTGGTATATTCTTTCGATATCATTGGTCTATAGCAAAGATAAAGTCGAGACAAAGACAATACGTCGAATGCAATATCCTATGTTTAGACGGGAATATTAAATAATAGTATTATTGTATCGTTTCTTATTTATTTCTTAAATAACGTTCAAGGTATCAAATATATCAATCTTTTACAAAACTGTTTGTCCGACCGTAGCAGAAACGCCATTCAAAATAAAAAGAAAATAATTATATTGCTATATTTTAATCAAAAAAGCTGTGTAATATTCACAACATAATGTTTAAAATAAATAAATTAAATATTCATTACTTTTATTCATATTTCCCAGCATCTTCTTTCAATGTTACTGTTTGATTAAACACAATATGTCCATTAGTAGTATCGGGATCAACTGAGAAATACCCTAATCGTTCAAACTGGAATTTATCATACACTTTAGCATTTAACAAAGATTTGTCTGCAAAACTAGTCAACACTGAAAGGGTATTTTTATTGCAATCTGATAGAAAACCATTTGGAACTTCGTTCACGTCTTCTGGATTTCTGTGCTTAAATCTGCAATAAGACAATTATTAATTTCTAATTTTTAAAAACTAGCTTGTAGGTAATTAAAATTCGTGACAAGACAAGAAAATATTATTCAAATAAAGCACACGTCTGACAAATATCTTTCCGTAATCTAGAGTAGCACAATTTGTACCAAGTTCATAAAATGACCCAGAAACAAAAATTTATTCATTCGCATCTTTATGTGCAAAGTTCACCATCGCTAACTTTGTTATTAGAGCTACAAGTTTAGTTAAATTGATAAAATTGTAACAATTTTTTCTCCTGATTACAAAATCAAAAACCAATTTAAGTATGTGCTTTTGAGATACTTAATAGGATAGCGTGTTTAATAGAACACCAGTATATTTTTATATATTTTGAAAAAAACGCAATTGTGATAAAAAAAAACAGTACTCTCCTATTTAAAAATAAATGAACATTTATTGCCATTCTTTAAAAAGCAATTTGTTTTACCACATAATTCCATCTTTTAAGATGATCCTGAATTTCGACATCACGCAAATAAGTTTAGACAACTTAGACAAAGTTTATTAATTACTATAATTAACTTGAAAAGGCGTTTCATTCATTCTAATTCTGTTTTTTATTTTTCATGAAGGTGTTTTTTACTGTTATAACTAAAGAAATTTGAAGAAGTGAAGAAAGTTCAAGTTATTAGTCTGGAAATAGTCCAGGCTTGAGTGCGATAGAATCCCAGAACTCTTAGTAGTAATTGCAAGAAAACTGTTAGAACAAAAACTTAAAAATAAATGAACCAATTAATTCATTAAAGTGAGTATGGCATCAGGATTTGAGTTTGGACTACTTAACACATTGTTGACCGGTCACGAGTTAACTCGTGTTTTCATGCCCAAACGTTGTTGACCGATCACGAATTAACTCGTGATTGCACTTGCATTAGCAATTTCAATTTATGAAATCCGGGGCAATATAGAATACTACAAAAGCTTTGTTCATCGTGTTTAGACGTGTACCTTTTACTATAAAAAAAAATTATTTTTCTAGATATTCAGATTTTTATAACAATTTTAGGTCTACAAAAATTACAACCACAGCAGATCGTGATAGCGAAGAATTTTTCAATGAATTATACGCGGATGACTTATCTGATTATCCGAGTGATTTGGAAATAAATTGTAGTGATTCGGAAAGTGATAGTGTATCGGAAGACAGTTATTAATCTGAGATTAAGTCAGCAAAAGTCGATCGCGCAGACCAGTATTTGGCAAACAGCAGCATGTTCAGAAAAAGTGTGAAGTGGACTAAAAAAGTTGCATTCTTTCTCATTAATTGTATTTTGTTTAATGCATTTAAAATTTACTGTAACTCTAACTTACGAAATAAACTTAGATTCAAAAAATTTCTATTGGAGTAGCTAGGGAATGGATAACTGTAGATTCAAATGAATGCAGCTTTGTACCTGGCACTTCTTCGCGTAGTTCTAAAAAGGCTCCGTACCATAATCCACCTTTCAGGCTGTCAGGACAACTAGAAGACCACGTTTTAGAAAAAAATAGTCACCAGTGTAAAAATTAATCCAACTAGAACATGTAGAATATGTTCTTCAAAAGGAAAGCGGAATGAAACAAGATATATTTGCAAAATCTGCTGTGTACCATTACACGTAGGTGATTGTTATACGGCATATCATACTTAAAAAAATATTAAAAGTTATCTAAAAGATTTGTACAAAATTTCATTTCAATTCATTACGTATAAATAAAGTTTATTGAAGGTTATTTATATTGTTTCAGTTCTACATTGAATTACGAACTAATAGCTGGTATTTCACAAATTATGATTTGTATTTTTTCTTTTAAAATTTTTAAATTTGTGCCAATGTTAGTTTCCATACACTTATTGCTTTACATATCCTCAAATCTTAACATAAATAGGAGTTAAGCCTGATAATCAAACTGACCAATGTATTGATCCACCTTCTGTGAAAATGAAGGCAATGTTTAATTAAATATATAAAATGTATAATAATGTCCAAATTTATGCACCAGTAATGTTAAAGATAATTTTGTAATAATTTCAATTAGTTCCATTGATGCAAATTATCTTAAAAAAATAATTTTCTCTACCAAAATTACATTTTTAAATCTGATTTTCTGTATTAATCCTAAAATTGGTTCTTTTTCCACCAATATTTGCATTTTTGATGTGATACTATCCCATTTATAGTAAAGTTGACTTCATCTGAACAGAAAATTTTGCCATAACACTCCTCTAATCCATAAGCGATATTTTAATTTAAACGCATAATTTTCGAGATCTAAAGTATGAATAAAATTGAGTTTGTACAAACATAACTTATTTTCCTCATAAATTTTTTGTAACAAAGATTTGTCAATACAAAATCCCACGAGTTCTGCAGCTCTTTTATGCAAAGACAATTTTGGAATTTTTATCTATTGATCTCATGTCTAACAAAGTTGCATCATCCTCATTATATTGTTTTCATCTTTTCAGCTACAAAACCAACTTCGACAAATTTTTAGATTATGTTGCAATCTGAGCATACCTTTAATGAAGAGTAGTAATTTATTAGGCTGCACAATGCGCGCTATATGTACCGCAATAAAAAAATAATTGTCAGTAGGCAATATTTTTCGTGTTATTATTATTGTTAAACACTTACCCACGAAACAAGTATTGAGAATCTGATTAGCTACGCTAAATATCTGCAACTTAGCGAAAGTCTCCGGATTCTGTTTAATAAATAATGAATTTTTGCTTAATAGACTACGAAATTTTTCTAATATATGAATACTCCTCGTTATTTAAATGATACAGCACTGTTTGCACATCATCCACTATTTTTAATTGATCTAAATGTCAAATGAAGTATTTTGTAATTTTTCTATGGCATTCTGTTTCAACTGGAACACTGAAATGTTGACTGGCTTTTTTTAACTGCTAGTTCTTTAGGGTTAAACAGTAATATTAAGGACTTTATTTCGTGAACATTTTGAGAATAGTAAAAAACTACTTGCAACCATGTATCTCGGCGTGTAAGAATAGGTCGGAGAGGTATTCAAATGTCAAAAGAGTATGAAATTCTTGCATTCGTTTAGAGAATTTGAGAAACATTTGTTATTAAACTACATATATCTGGGTAATTTTTGCAAATAGTTTCTGAGACCAAATGAAACACATGTAACAGATACAATATATGTAGTAAACTGGAATATTCATCTTTAAGACGCAAAGTACTAATGAGCTGGCATCAATAACATATATCACCACTTAGTTTATAGTCAATTGAAATTCTTCTAGTGTATTAATATTATATTGTGAATAGCTTCACCGATACACTTTTGGTAACCTTTTACTTGTTAATAAAATGGATACGACTGTCGATGAGGTACTAGTGTGCGTCGAATTTGTGCGGTCAATTAATTCCTGACAAGAACTTGAATTAATCACTTCGAAAGTTCTAAATAATACAAAAACTGAATGAAATATGAATTTAAAAAATTTTTTGATAGTAAGCAGACGTGATTCTAAATTTAAAGCCATAAATGAGGGAATTTATAAATTTATCTTTCATTTCTGTAGGTTTTAGTGTTAGCAAAAACTTTTATAAAAAAAGTACATTTTTTTAAGTAAAATAATGTACAATATATTAAATTCAGTTCATTTTTGCTTTATTTTATTCTCCGTTTGTATGTAGTATGAGAATATTTTTGTTTTAATTATTGATTTTTACGATTTGAAGATAAAATTCAAATATTAGTAAAGAATTCCGAAATGTTACAGGAGTAGTAAAGATGTTTCATTTGCAAGTTATTTTGCTGGCAATTACAACTAAATGATAGTACTGTTTATCTCATTGATAATTCATTTTCGCTATAGTAAAGTTTATAATGTAATGTAATTTTAGGTATTTGAATATTCTTTCTTAAAATGTGCTGTAAACTTATGCTATAAAAATTAATATAGCCTTGCCAATATTTCATTTTTAGTTTATGTTCGATGTATTTGACGCTATATTTTCATTACACAGTTCATAGTAATTATATAGTAATAATAGATACTCATGATAAACATTGAAAGTATTTGAATTTGTAACAGGACAAGCGCTCTGCGACAAGGCTCGTTCGGGACAGTAAGATAACACGCATCGATATCCTATTATTATCCTACAATTATTTCCAGTTATTTATGTTACAGTAGTTTGAGAAGAATTGGAATTGAAAAAAAAACGCCATCGATATATAGTCTAATGATTTACCCACTAAACCTGCAAGACTAATACATCAAATAATTAAAATATTTACAGTTACACTATAGTGTAACTATAAATATGTGTATATAGTTATTCATTGAATATGAATTCGCTCCAAGTTTATATGCACAACAAATGTGTTAAAATGAAGAGTCTTTACATTATGATTTAAAAAAAGAATTGTATATTACGTAAAATATTCATACTCGTATCGGTGCGAACGCCAATCATTATAATTCAATACAATTTAACAAAAGACAATCATATTGTAAACCAATAAATTATTATACTTACAGTCTTTGGTATATTCGGACTTCTATTTCTGTAGGATTACTGACCCAGTGTATGAAAGCTTTAGGCTTCTCGTTTATACTTTCGGTACAAATACTGTTACATCTTAACTCTTTTATATTTTCTTTAGAATCTTTAACAACTTCTATCACATTTAAAACCAAACCAGCATGTCTTAAACCAACATTTTGTTTCTCTGTGAGTCTGCGATATCCTTTGCTACCAACCTAATTTAGTACAATTACTAAGAATTTAACAATAACATATAAGCATCTATACCTCCATAAAATCACTCTTTTCGATGTATATAATTTTATCCAATGTAACATTATGGGAACCCAATTCAGGTTGTGACGGAAAATTTGGAACGGCTACATTAATAGGAGCTTCATGAGGGTAATTTTCAATAACTATTTTTAGAGGTTCTAGAACAACCATTACTCTAAAAATTAATTTATAAAATAATTTAATTTTACTTGTGAATCAAGAATACCGTTGTGCTGTGTTATTTAAATAGTCTCTAACATATGCCTCTAACATGGCAGGATCAACTGTACTCTGGGCACCCGTTACACCTAATTGAGCACAGAAATTATTAATAGCTTCTGGTGGAAAGCCTCGTCTTCTTAGAGCAGTCAATGTAAATAATCTTGGGTCATCCCAATCTGTAAACCGTTACTCAGATTCTTCATACACAAACAGATGTCATAGTTAATTACCATTTACTATATTTTCTTGTATTAATTTTGCTATTTTCCTCTTTGATACCACAGTATAGTTAACACCCAGTCGTCCATATTCCCACTGCACTGGACAATATATATTTAAAGCATTACAAAGCCAATAATAACTGGATCTCCTAAAATTCATCAATTTGTATAAGGAAATCATATTTCATAAACATAAACATAGAAAAGCAAAATTAGGAAAAATAATAATACTTTAAAAACTATTTAGTCAAAAAAAGCATATGCAAGGTATGATTATAAAGGTTTGTATTTGTGGTAAACACCATATTTCATAAATTACTGTTATATTAATTGGTAAGATGTTAACATATTGTACTTTAATTAAACGAACTCGATAACGCTTAGAAGAAATTGCTATGAGAGTTCATTACTGATAATGAAGAACAAAAGTTGTATTGTTATAGTTAATTCACTTTACGAGTGAAGAGTTGTTAAATATAGGCAAATATTTTGAGACCTGTGATTGGCTTTAATTAAAAACAAGTTTATACAACGTAAAAGCATACAATTTGACAGAATTTATGCTGTCATCTGTTATTTCATTGTTTTCGATAATTTTATTTTCTTTCTAAATATTCCAAATCCTTCAAATTATTCAGTTAAAAACGATTTTTTTAAAACTATTTACAGCACATTATGATAGTTTATGATAAAATGCTGACATTACAATACTAATAGTTCATAGAAAAACTCTTAAGTGAAAAATGTTGGAAGTAGACAGAAACGTATAGCATATAAAACATTTATAAAGTTTCACGGTAAAAATTCCAAGTTAGCAACAGTAAATTGCCTGCAAAGATGCTTTGCATTGGAAAGATAATAACATGGGCTATTGTAATATTGTAAGGAAAAGAGAAGCCTCTATAATTTTTTATTCTTCTACTAAAGCAAACGCGTAAAACAGCATACAATAAATTAGATGAATCACAAAAAAATTATATTCAAAGGCATGTGCATTCTTTCTAGTTTAATAATGAACTACCTACTGGCTCCAAAGTTTTAACAGTAAACATATATTTGTTTCTCTTACCCTGTAATTAATATAGAAGTTTAATAGGCTATGAAAGCGGATGATAATTTACCTGCAATGAAGTGTATAATGCAACACTGGGAAATATTGAAGAAGTTAGAATTTATATTAGAGAACCATAATCGAAATAGTATCTTGATTGAACATCATGATATTGTTTTGTATGTGTTTGTTTAAAAAGTATCACAAACTATTTAAGTGATAAAAAGAAAATATATTATTTAAATGAGACATGGGTATATGCAGGTCATACAAAATCAAATATAATATACATAATCCTTTTGAAAAAAAAACTATTATGCTAAATTATGCTTACCAACCGACTATTTATGTAAATTTCCACACAAATAAAATCAAGTACATTCATTTTTTATGTATCTTTTTAATGGGTAAATAATAAAAAAAAAGTATATAAATTGTTACTACAATTCTTCATTGTTCTTTGAAGAACATTGTAGAAAAAATTACATGCACAAATATATTTTTAACTAACTAGCAACCAAATAACTTCACTTTGATTTGTTATTCCTGCTGGTGTAAATTTTAAATTTGTAGCTATTTACAACAAATTTATTTATTAAAAAAACAAACGCTTATTACTCCTGTGTGATTCGTAAGTAGATTAAAGTACCCACTACTTTCATTTTTAACAAAAACATAGTATATTATTTTATATTTTTGACTAATAAGTAATTATTACGATTTATAACAACTTAAAACCTAAATATATTTAACTTTGTATAACAAATACTACACGTAATTATAATAAAATATGTGGTGATAAATATTGAGAATCTCTTTTGTCCACCTAATTCTGTAGATAATGTTTACAACATACACAAATTATAACAAATGGCTGTGTTTTTGACTAGATATGAAGTGAATTGCCAGGGAAGAAGATATGTTAAAGACACTTCTAGTTTGAGGTAAACACACAGAAATATACATTTGAAAACACTAGAGTAAGAGATGTAATTATTATAAATCAATAAATAAGATATTTATATTCGGTGAGATATCAGACTTAACAGACAGATAAAGTGAACAAGTTTTATATGAGTAACGAATAAATATCTGAACCACGAAAAAAAAATATATATATTCTTTCACTTTACTTATTAAGAATGCATAATAGCCCTCTAATGGATAAAATAAACATTGAAAGTAATAATTTTGAGTTCTCACAAAGGCGAGAGCAATTTGAACATTTCGTAACGCTCTATTGAAAATGTTCAATTTGAAATTGATTATGGTGTAAATTAATGCTGTATTTAAAATTATTGTAATATTTTGATTATAGTTACATTAATAAACATATAACATTCATATTTATTATTACCACAAGACAACTTTAATTATTTCAAATATTTTGGAAATATATTAAGAAAAATAATCATAAAAACAAACCTTGACTGAAATTCCTTTGTGCATAATGAATGTGTTATGTGTTCAATACTATCACAAAGACAATGTGTATAATCATATGTCGGATATATACACCACTTATCCCCAGAGCGATGATGTGGTATAAAGCGAATACGATATGCAACAGGATCCAATTTACCTTCTTCCAAAGTAATTTTCATTCTTAATGTTGCAGCACCTTCATCAATTTTACCATTTTTCATATCCTAAAAAGTTCGAAATAAGACTAAAATGATTAATATTTTGGTAACAATTTACTTGAAATAATTGTAAACTTTCTTCAATAGGACGATCTCTCCAGGGTGAAGGTTCGGGATTAAAACCCTTCATATCATCAGCAGTTTGATGACACACATATGCTAACCCACTCTTTATTAATTGCAAAGCCCATTCATATAATTCATCAAAATAATCTGAAGAGTGAGTAATTTTTGCAGGTTTATAACCTACAAACAAGGTATTTATGATAAATATATGCACCAAATATTCATATTTCAAAGTTTTAAATTTGTTTTAATAAATCGTATACACAGTTAATTCAAAAAAATTAAAAAGATAAGATAACTCGAGCAGATACAAAAAGTATCATTAACATATAGAAGAGAAAGTTTATCAAAAGCATTTTGAAATTTTAAATTTACTAAATTTAGTAAACAACATCCCACCAAGGCAACATACTTCGTGCATAGAAAAACAATTTTGTATCTTACATATAAAAGTTTAAAAAAATACAAACTAAGGTAGTGATAGTGAACAATATTGAATAAAATATACCCATAAAATTTTGATTGCCATTAAAAGAACTAAAAATACGCAATTTTTTTTAATCGTAACTACATAATATTGAATATACTTCTACAGAAATAACAAATTATCTTTACTTTGTAAAGCTGCAATAGATGCAAATGGGACTTGCTTAATGTTATACGTCTACTTTAAAATTTCAAATACAATCTGAAATTATATATGTATAATTCAAAAACTTACCTAACCATGCAACCATATCTTTAATTCCGGTAAAGAATTTTTCCTCTTCTTTTTCTGGATTTGTGTCATCATAACGCAAGTAGCAAATTCCATTATTTGTTGCAGCATATCCAAAATTAATGTTAATAGCTTTTGCATGACCAATATGTAGAATGCCATTTGGTTCAGGAGGAAATCTAGTTCGAACTTGATTTCCAGTTATTTTTAAATGTTCCTCCAATAATTTTTTAGTATTTTTTGTAACAACATAACCATCTGTTTTGTAATTTTCACCAGGAGCATGGAAATTTACTTTTTTCATAACATCTAATATCGTTAAAGGACCCTTTTCCACTGAAATAAAATCAACTTACATAAAGCACTTTATATGAACGACAAGATAGATATTAGGATATGTAAAAGTTATATGATTCTAATTACAATTATTTATATACATAATTTCAGATAAAAATTGCACAAGACATAATGAAAAAATTTAAATAAGACGAAACTAGAACGCTTCCAATAGGCAATTAAAATTGTGAAAAAATTAATAATAATTCTAGTGTGTATTATTATGCTCATATAATGTAACGGGTCATTAGATTTTATGCTACTAAATTTATTTATTAATTACTTCTGTATGTAGCTTCTGTATGTAGAAGTAAATCAGTAGTATCAATAGTAGACTCGGTATATTCCGATTACATTTTAAAGAACCGTCGTCGCAAGCTTTGGGCACGAATGGTGTTTCATAGCAATATTCATCATCAGTCAACATCCGTCATGTTTAGTGTTTTTGAACACAGAACTTGATGAATGATGCCATGGAATGAGAGAAACGATGAAGTCATTGTGAACTTGATATGCAACAAATCTACTTTAATTGCCAGTCATGGTTAGATCTCCATCTATTGTAATGTACACGAGTTTGTAAACCTATAGCTAGTAGTTTTTTACACAATTTAAGTTAATTTAATTAAGCATCGTAAATATCTTTACCGCAAGTTTACTCTTTCAGAGGAATAATTGTTAAATATGTTTCTTTAGCCGACATATCAAAAAATACAATCCAAATAAAAATATACAACTGGGGAGTGTCTAACATATCAGTGGAAGAAAGGTATGTACATTCCATATCGTCTTCCAGTTTGTTTTTCATATCCTTCCTCCTGATCTCGACGCGTCTAATGAGTCAGTCAGATGAGATAACTGGAGTTCTTTGATAGCAAATATGATCTGTTTTATTTTTAAAGTCTCCAAATAATACCTCCACTGCTTCGAGAAGTGCTTCTTTAACGTTCCATCTTCGAAGAATTTCTTGTGTCTTGCCAGAATATGAATAATTTTAAAAGATGCGATTTTCACAGGTTTCGATTGTTTGGATGGTCTAATGAATATGGGTACTCTGTTTCCAAACTACTTTTAAAATTTTTTACTTTTTGTGTTCTTAATCCACTCTTTATTGGAAAATTGTTTTCATAATTTTTATACACGATTTTATAACCACATTTAGATAATGCAACTTAAGTTCCACAACCGAGACAAACGCTCCTATCTTTGACAATAGTAAGCAAGAATTCTTCCTCCCCTAATCATTATTAAAACGATACATTTTATATATTTTTTTTGAACACCCTCATTTTACATCGTAAATACTGTTACGGAAACACTATTCTGAACACACAGAAAGAATACCACATAAAAGAACTCTTGGAACACCATTAATATTACTCGCACTATTTGTTGACTAACTACATTTAAGTTCAACAATACAACATTCCAAACACGCATTTAACACTGTCGCGGCAGACTAAAACGCTCTACCTATCGTTATTGGATTCCACAGAAAGACTGACTCGCTGAGACTAAATGGCCCCCTTTTATTGTCCTACAAAAATTACTATATTCTGAAAAAACATTCGACAAAATTATAACAAGAAACACAAAAATGTAAACAACGACGATAAATAACAAAATCTGAACTCTAGCTGCATTAATACAAGAGCCAATATTCAATGCATATGATTTCAACATATTCAAGGACTCTTGGTCAGAATAGCGTCGAAGTGATATGAACTCTCATCGCAGGCTCGACTTAAAAGTAAGAGTATCACTTTTTTATTATTATTACAGTATCGCCGTACTAATGACCAACGAAAGGCGGTTATTTTTTAATTTCTTGGGAGAATGTGGACATATTTCCACGATCGACTTTAAAACCTCTCGCAATCGGCCGTTTGAGTACCGCCAATGAACGCGAATACATTTGTAAGGATGTTTTTCTTTCTTTAGAACCCTCAGTACATTTCGCTGGCTAATATCATGAAGAACATGTTCTTTTATTTAGTTCTTCACTTATTTAAAAGTAATAGTAGACAAGTATTCATTATGCAGATATTATTTACTTATAAAAGAAACAATGTTGAACTCAAATTTATACTACTACTATACTATATATATATATATATATATATATATATATATATATATATATATATATATATATACTATTTGGCTTAATGAAAATTCACGATACGCACCTTGTTTTTTACTTGTTTCTAACACATCGAGTTTTTTTGGTTCTGACTTTACTTTTTCATTCTTTTTTTCATATTTTGGCTTTGACATTAGATCAATCTCTGTCTTTGGACCCAATAAATCAAAAATCTAAATCAAAATCCATGTAAACAATATAATAAAACATACAATATAAGGCCGAATTCGTAATCAACACAAGTATAATATTCACATTTCATTTATATACACACAAATATACCAGATTTCCAAGATTAATATATATGTGTTAATATCTTTTTTATTTGTGGAATATTCCGCATGGTCATTTCAAATTTTTTGCGGGGAATTACCGCCTGCGGAATCATTCTATATCCATTTTTTTGGGCGCTTTTTTAATTAATGATTTAATTTGGAGTGGAATGTCGTGAAAAAAGTTTTATTCAGTAAATATTTAAACTAAACTAAAATAATAAGTAAAAATAAGTACAGTAGACGCTCACAAATTAGAACTCGCACAAATTCGAATCTTGCGGAAATTAGAACCTGAGATTTTAATGCATTAAAGGTTCTAAAATTAGAACTTTAAGTTCTAATTCTCGAGCGTTCCTTTTTGTGTTGAAGGGAAATCACCGAATTATACTAGTATATGTAGGTGGGGATTTCCTTCGCGTGCTTATAGAATATTTGATCCACAAAACAGTCTATAAAATAGAATGTTATTTAATTATCCCTAAACCGAGTCGTATGGTTTAATTCTTACCACTTTTCAAACGTGGGTGCAGTTTTGTGGCAATAAGAAGTTAATGTCGTTGAGGCCGATGTAGGTCTACAGAAATCGGAGAGTCATTTACATTTTGCATTTGAATGTCTTGGCGCCAACGGCAAATTATTAAAAAATACGCTACCCGCAGCAGCAGGTAATTTTTTGATTATAATTTTATAGATGGATATATAAAATATGTATATTTTTTGGATGTGATAACGTATGCAAGAATGTGGAAACATCAGAACAGTCGGCAAGTTGTAGTACTGTTAATGTTGATAAAGAAGTTGTGGTGCCTGGTCCAGAGTTAATGCCGATACCAACAACACCGACAGCGTGAGCATTCATGTGAAGTTTCAAATTTGATTATCAATTATTTTGTGAGAATATTATTATTTCACAATATTAAAACATTGAACAATAACACATGGATCAATAAGTCCCGAGACTAACCCATAGATGGCGCTCGTAGTAAACCAGTAACCACGTCTTTCTAGAGTACTAACCTTTGCTTGAAACACGTCAAAATTTTAAATCGATCGGACCAGAAACAGCTGAGTTATCGAGGTTGGAGTAAAGTCGTTTTGTAGTTTGTTTAAACAATGGAAAAAACCGAGTTTCGTGTTCTGATAAAACATTGTTTTTTAATGGGTAGAAACACCACGCAAGCAAAATAATGGATTGAAAAATGTTACCCGGACTCTTGTCCATCAAAAGCAACGATTTGTCGGTGGTTTGTCGAGTTTAAACGTGGTCGTACCGACACAAATGACGCGAAACGCTCGGGTAGACCTGTGGAAGCCGTTTCACCGGAAAATGTGAGTGAAGTGACAAAAATTATAATGAAAGATCGTAAAGTGAAGCTCCGTGAGATTGCTGAGATGACACAGATATCATATGGAAGTGTATTTACTATCCTTCATGAAAAATTGAGCATGAAAAAGGTTTTTTCCAAGTGGGTGCCGCGATTGCTTTCGATGGAACAAAAACAGCAACGAGTCGATGATTCAGAAAGCTGTTTATCGCTATTTACTCGCAACAAAAAAGATTTCTTGCGTCGTTGCGTGACCATGGACGAAACATGGATACATCACTACACTCCAGAGTCGAAGCGGCAGTCATCTGAGTGGCGCACAGCTGGCGAAAGCCGTCCGAAACGTCCGAAAACGCAGCAGTCAGCTGGCAAAGTTCTGGCGTCAGTTTTTTGGGATACACATGGCGTGATTTTCATTGACTACCTCGAAAAAGGTAAATCGATCAACAGTGATTATTATATTGACTTATTGGTGCGTTTGAAGGAGAAAATCGCAAAAAAACGACCGCACATGCAGAGAAAAAAAATCCTTTTTCACCAAGACAATGCACCCTGCCACAAGTCGATGAAAACAATGGCAAAATTGAACGAATTGGGTTTTGATCTGCTTCCCCACCCCCCATATTCGCCAGATTTAGCCCCCAGTGACTACTGGCTCTTTGCTGATCTTAAAAAAATGCTCCAGGGAAAAAGATTTGGCTCAAATGAGGAGGTCATCGCTGAAACTGAAGCTTATTTTGAAGCGAAAGATAAATTTTTTTATAAACATGGTATTGAAAAATTGGAAAAGCGTTGGAACCATTGTATCACCCTAAAAGGTGATTATGTTGATGAATAAAAAAAAATTTTGCAAAAAAAATGTTGTTTTCATTGTTAGTCTCGGGACTTATTGATCCATGTGTTATATTGTCAGGTCGAGATAGGAGGAGCGTACAAAAGGCTCCACAGTTATATAAAAAAGCGGCAGTAATGTTTTACAATTCTAGAAAAACTACTAAATAGATTTAAACTTTCTTCATTAATTTGAATTTTAATGTAACAATACTATTAACGCTGTATGGAAACTGGATTTTGCAGCAAGAACAATTCTTCGTTCTAGACTGGAACATGCACGGGTTATATCTATACAAAAAAAAAGAATTGCAAAAATTATGATAATTACCAATACATTCGTATTTCTTTATCATTTTCCTGAATGTGTAAAATTATGAATTAAACAATTAATGATTGTAGCAAATGAACCTGATTTTTTATTTGTGAAACAGTTTTTGTGTTCATTCGTATTGTTTTAAATGACCTCCCTGTTTGTTCAATGTAAACTTTATAACACAATCCGCAACATATACAATATTTTTTTTGTAGACAACTATTTTGTATTTATGACATAAATTTTAATACAATCTGATTTATACTTTTTCCTTACAAAATAAATAACCAATCGTTTCTCGCCTCTTCCTTTACATGCATGATATAAATTCTGATAATCCAAATATATATACATATATGTATTTCCGGTAAAATATACAGAAATTTTTAGGACTTTTTATGAACAAGAAATATCTGTTTTCGTGAACAAGAAAATTTTCTGGTTGCGTGAACAAAAAAAATTTCTGGTTTCACAATCAAAACTTCTTTCTATCAACATATTTAATTAACAATAACTTTTAAATTTCCCGCAATATTGCTAGTATTTCTTACCACACTCATAGATGGCGCTAACGTGGTATCGAAGCTTAGTTAATGAGATACCCTTCTATGAAATAGACTGTTCTGATTTGATCATTCGAACGTGAATGTTTAATATATCCACGCGTATTTTGCTGACGCTCCGTGAAAAAGTGCAAGTGAGTGAAATTCAACATGTCAAATAAATGTAAAAACACTTTGTCATTGGAAACTAAAGTAAAAATATTAAGAATACTTGATGATGGTGTCCAAGGGAATCGTTTAGCCGTAGATTTCAATGTAACAAAGTCTGCGATGAGCTATATAAAAACGAAAAAGGATGCTATATTAAATGTTGTTTCCAACACACAGGTTTCAAAAGCTAAATCTTTACATAGCGAAAATGGAAATTCGTCTTCATGAGTGGTTTTTAAACCAACGCGAAAAAAGGTGCACAATAACTGGACCAATATTCGATAAATAATAATAAATGAAAGTTAAGACGATTTTTGGTGAAGTGTATCCCGATAAAGATGAAAGTGCATTCCATGCAAGCGATGGATGGTTAACCAATTTTAAGTATTGACACGGTATTCGTTACTTGAAAATTGCCGGGGAAATACTTTCTAGTAAAGTTGAGGCAGTGACTTCATTTATTCATAAACTTCATAGTAACTGAAATGGGGCTTATGCAGACACAAATATATAATGTCGATGAAAGTGGTTTATTTTTCTGTTGCCTACCAGATAAGACATATGTTGCTGCTAATGAAAAATCTGCCTCTAGATACAAAATACATAAAGAACGCATTTCAATTTTACTAGGGGTAAATTCTGATGGTCACATAAATTAAAGCCGTTAGTTATTGGAAATGCAAGAAAGCCAAGGTGTTTTAAAGGATTTAATAATCCACTTTATTACAATTTTTCAAAAAATGCTTGGATGACTTCGCGGATCTTTCATGAATGGTTTCAGAAAAGCTATGATGATTAAAGAGGTGAGGAAAAGAAATCTTGTTTATTAGATTTAGAATTTTTAATATATTTTTCGTTCAACAGATCATCCATTTTTCTGAAGAGAATAATTTGCCTCCGAAGGCCCTTTTATTTATTGATAATTGCTCTGCTCATACTCCAGTCGAGAAACTTCATAGTGCTGATGGAAACATAGTTGCATATTTCTTTCCACCAAATGTGACAGCAGCCGTGCAACCAATGGATCAAAATCTCATAAAGATAACAAAGTTCCCTGACAGAAGTAAACTTCTTGCTCATATAATAGCTGAAAGTGGTGAAATGAATACTGTTTTGAAACGCCATTCAATTTGCAATGCAATAATTTTTTTGAATCAAGCTTGGGATGAGTTACCACAAAGCGTAATAAAGAATTCTTGGTTCAAATTGTTAAATTGGGACTCTAATCAATACGACAGCAACGATGATTTGCCCTTAGCACAATTACTTCAAAAAGATCATATATGGCATGAAGTTCTCGAAAGGAACCTAAGTCTTTTACAAGAAATTGCACCAAACAATTCCATTGGTGTAGACGAAATTGAAGAATGGAATGAAAATGTTGTTAGAAACGGACTTGGAGACAAACTCAATAGCAATGATGATGTATCAGATAGCAGCGACGACAGAGTTATGGAAGACATACCAATAATTTCTTTTTCTATAGCCATGGAAAGCATCAACAACTTGATACAATGGTGCAAAAATAGGAAGTTGAATTCAACCACGCACATGTCCAATCTCTTGTTCCTCCGTTTTAATATTATAAAATTAAAAAACCAAACTCACATTACAGATTATTTTTGTACAAGTAATGATAAATAAATAATAAACAAAAAACCTTTTTGAACAATTAATTATTTTTTATCCTCGGTGTTATTTTTATCTATTTTTGGCTAATTGTAAAAACGTTCGGAAATTAGAACAATTTGAAAATTAAAATTGCCCTGGGCACAAAGTGGTTCTAATCCGTGAGCGTCTACTGTACCTTGAAAACAATGTTAGATGAACATTAGATGTATCCTTATTTTAGTTTTGATATGAGAAAATGCCATATGTGGGGGTACCATGCTGTCTGGAATCATAGTCTTACTACCTCACAAGAATTTTTATGGCACTTTTCAAAAATAAATAACATTGACAGTTATTTTGAAAAACAAAAGGAATTTTAAATATTTTATAAAAACACTACTTCTAGACTTACTGAATTATAATCTATTTTGATAATTCTAAATGAAGAAGCTACTTTTTCGTATGAATCTAGAAAAAAAAAGGAAATAAAAGACATCTTTTTAGTGTCTTCGTGTGGGGGGGGGGGGGGAGTTTGACAAAAAACAACAATTGTTATTTACCATTAATATTTGTTGAATAAAATTTGTATTATATTGTTGCACTTCAAACTCTTAGTATATCAGTCACAAATAAAAAAATTGAAAGATGTATTAAAAGAAATGTATTTGGAGGTGGTTCCGATAATTCTTTGCTTAGTCCTGCACTTCCTCAAATAAGGAAGATATTGCTTGTGACATTGAATCTGGTACACGCCGCATAATTTGTAAAATTAAAAATATTATAAGTAAATATATTTGCAACAACAGTTAATTATAATTAAATAAAGAAGTTACTGGAAAATAATATCTATAAGTTGTCATTAATGCATTGATGAAACATATCGATGAAGCTGTTAAATAAGTATTGGAAATTTTGGTTAACAGAATTTGTGTTAAAAAATTAAGTATAACGTGAACACTTTATCTTTAGAGTGGATATTATATATTCTCATTACAAACTCAGCCTAAAATAATAGACCTTACCTGAACATCAATTTCATTTTTCACTGCTTTGCCATCAGCCCATGGTAGTTCAGTTCTTATATTTTGCATTAAAGATCCTATATTAAATTTATATCTTTTTTGAAGTAAATCATGTTTGTGTAATAAAATTTGTTTCTCTACAGCTTTTTCAATTTCTTCAGGTGTAACGTTAACTCCCACACCACAATATTTTTCAAATTCATCAACATTAACATTATTAATATGCGTAAGAATAAATTCAATAGCTTTTTCCACACGAACAGTCGTATTTAATTTACCACTAGCAATATATTTAAGTATAAATGGTAGTTGTTCATTAATTTGTGCTTTTGTTTTTGTTGCCAAATGATATAGTAATGTACCAGCTCCTTCTGGTAAAATTATATTTTGAACCTAAAACAAAGAAATGGATTAAATTACACAATACAAATATATTTTTACATCACCTGGTTTATAAGAAAGTACAATGTTTTGGTAACATTAGTATTTTTTAAAGTTTCTCTTGCTTTTTCTTCACTTAACCCTATATCTACAAAAGACTTGAGAATATCTTCTTCGTGTTCCATATTATAAAAGTAAATGTAATTTAAGATATTAACTCACACTAGTTCTTCTCGCCACGTTATTTGGAAAAATTGAGGTTAAAAGACTCGGATTAATCAGCGATTGGTTAAAAATGAATAACTTATAATAAGGAAGGAAAAAAAAATTAAAAAATCCCTATGAAATTATTGTAGGATTAATACTTTCGGATAAGTTTATCAAAGCATAGCTTTAGGATGGCAGAAAAAAGTTTTATTCAGATTAATTTTTTTTTCATTGATGGATTGTATCATATTTAACGTATTCCACGAAATAATTTCAAAATGTCAAATAAAAACCATAAATTAAATTAATGAATGCTATCAGTGCGACATTTTCTGAAATAATTTGGAACTGATGGTCAACGGTTAATCACGTTTTTCGTATTTTCACAAACAATTTGCAGAATTAACGAAGCAATCCTGATAAAATAAAATACTATTTTGCTCACATCATTTGGCTTAGGAAAAACATTAGGATAAATGATAAAGAGAATCTACGATCCTCTATACATTTCTGTACCACGATATGCAAAATTTTAAATTCAATTAATTATAATACACAGATATTTTGAAAGAAAGGTAATTTAAAGATATCTACATACGTAAGTTGCAATAAAAATTTATAATTTAACAGCGTGAAAATAAAGACAAACAGAGTAATCATAATCAGTAATATAAATTTATTTTCAATATTTTTATCTTTCTCATAGTAAATTTTTGATATTAACATTTAAATGTGAAGTGTTTATTTACTATTTACAAATATTTGTAGATATATATATATATATATATATATATATATATATATATATATATAGTTGAATTTGACGGAGCCT